>JAWDEX010000007.1:1935824-1963038 GCA_035221805.1 Trichilia hirta | reverse complement strand
TTATTTTGATTTAAAAAAATAATTAAAAATAAGAGTAAATATCCTTTACATCTTAATTCATTTTAATTATTGTTTAATTAGTAAAAAATTTAATTAATTAGAAAAAAAACTTGAACAATCTTGATTAACTGTTACATAATATTCAATAATTGAGTTTATTGATATAAAATTCTTCAAAATATTTTTTTCATACTCATTTTGCCATTCTAAATTTTATAATACTGATTTTAGAAAATAATGTCAAAAATATTCTTAAATTTTGAGTACGTTATTATTTTACTTTTATTTTATGAAAACACTGAGTATGATATCAAAAATATTAAATTAGTATAGTATGAGAGTCGAAATAAACTTTTGTCAGAGTTGCATGTTATTTACAATTTATGATATTATCTTCTTCCCCTCTTCGAATATGGATTCTGTATATAAAACATTTATCTTTTTCATGCTTTCAAGTTTTTGTTCATTGAGAAATTAAGGAGAAAATGGGTTCTTTTATGTATATAAAGCAAGTGATGAACTACATGAATACCAAAATATAACAAGCTAGACATTACAAAAACAAGGAAAACATTGAAAAACACTGCAAGTCACCAACGTTTTATTTATTATAGGTCTGTCATAGACCTACCGGGACGACTCAAAAATCAATAAATCCCTTATCCTTCAGAGATTCAACTGTCTCCTTGAGGCTAACCTCCAGGGGGATGAACTCGATACCCAAGCTTTTAGACTTTTCCTTGGAAACCTGATATGTCGGAACATATGGCTTGTCGTCCGCACACCTGCAAGCATTTTGCAGAAAATTTGGTTGTTTTTTCAGTTTGATATGGGGAGAAAAATGTTAATATTTTGCAATCCAATAACATTGAGATGCGACACTAAAGCGAAAATTGCAGCAAAAAGTAGGAAATTGGTGAAAAGGGAACACAGTTCGTGATTTCACCAGCATTAAGAATGGAAAACTGTACTTTTTGTAACACAAATGCTCAACAAAATCTATTAATGCCAGTGGTAATTTAGCAAATAAGATAACTTACTTCCCCGGAAGCTGGAAAGCAGGGTAAAGCTCGTGTAAAATATTGACGACTTCTGAATAGTGCGCGACTTTCTCAACTAAACAATATCTTCCATTTGCTGATGGAACCTCAAATGCTTGAATATGCGCATTGGCAACATCTTTTACATTAACCCATCCAAAAGTTGTATTGGGGAAAGTTTGTGCTCCTGCATCAAAGGTGAAAATCAGGGAAAAAAGAGTGAAGATTGAACCATCTACTTTCAGCAAAGTTGAAGAGTAACATTAGAGGTTGTGTTGCATGCATCACTAACACTCATCCTAACTGCTCCAGCATTAATTATTGACATACAATAAAAAGAAGGAGAAAAATGCTGAAAAACCTTGCTAAAAGTTATCTGACCTAGAAGATCCAAATATATAAACAGAGGGGATTGTTAATCATGCTGAAATACTGAACCTTTATAACTTTTGGCACATTCACTAGAAGACAATTTTGCATAAATTAAAACGGTATACTCATTTATTCATATTATGTTGACTTCAATGATGAATACCAAAGGTTAATAATGTAAGAAATCAGCCTTGTTAGCAGAAAATAAATACCTTTAATTAAGCTTAGAACTGCCGCAGCACTTGTATTTAGTGTTTGCTGCAATAGAGGACCAATGACCATTGCTGGGTTAATAGCAACCATGTCCAGACCCTTCTCTTTTGTAAATTTCCAAGCAGCATCCTCAGCCAGTGTCTTTGAAAGCACATACCAGAGCTAAAAGCCAAAAAATAAAAGAACTGAACACATAATAAACTTCAATTGCCACATGGACATCTGTAGAATAATTTCCTTATTTGTTGATAAACTCACAAGCCAATGGATTGTATTAAATTTTTTAATACATCCTGGCCAATTTAACTGATAAAACTAAATGGCATCCCATTAAGAAACACAAAACTCTTACATCAAACAAAGAAAATTTAATACAATTGGTATAACAAAATGAGTTCTGGTTAATAAACTCTCCCTAGAAGCATTGAAGGAGAATGTAACCACTAATTCTAAATTGGGAGAGAAAAAATCATTATAATCAGAATGCCTTTTACAATCACAGTAAAATCAGACATTTTAAGTTCATATTACATAGAAAAATATTTGAAAAAAATAAATAATAATCAGAAATCTTTACATGGCATGATGCAAATCGTCATGAGTTTTCCAGGAACAAATAATATAAACAAGTGAAAAATTTTTCCCAATTAGTAATACTTATTTATGTAAGTATTTTACTCTTTGTTGTAAAATAACCAAGAGTAATACTTATGTTAGTATTTTAATCTTTATTGCAAAATAACCAAGTGAAACCTCACAAGAATAATCTGTGATGAGAAACAGCATCATGCATACAAACCTTTGATTGTTTGCAAACCTCTGGATCTGAAAACCAAGTCTCATCAACTACTACCTCCGGAGTTCGAGGTTTACCACTGTATACAACTGCAGCCATTGAAGAAGTTAAAACCACTCGTTTAACAGAAGGGAATTTCACACACGAGTTAAGCACGTTGAGAGTTCCTTTCACGGCAGGGTCGAGTAACTCTACCTGAAATGGGAAAGAATTGTTAAAAGTAACAACGGAAGTCAAACTTGCCACTAAGCCAAGACAGGCAATTCTATTATCCATATATGCTCGTCAATCATAAGAGTTTTGCATCACTATATTCCAACACTCTGTAAGTCTAAAAATAACATTCATGCTCCTATCAATTCATACTTTAAGTCCCTTAATTTATTGTCAAATGAGCAATCAATAATAGCAACAATAATTCTTCAGGAAGAAAATATAATGCAACAGTAAAATTGAAGTTTAACTTCTCAGTAACAATTTGCAAAGCTAAACTATTTTCCCATATACATTTAAACAATAATTTCAGAGAAAAAGAATTCTTAATTACATTTAGTGGGTGCTAATGAGCAAGTAAATCCCACTTTCTTGTAATCAGTTAAATAGCCTAAAGGCACTTACAGAGATGTAAATGTTTAATTCAGTCTAAATTTAAAGCTATCTAGGCATGATATGTGAGTGGAAAGAATTGCAAGAAAAGAGGGAAGAACAGAGTTCCCTCATGGAAGAAAACTTTCCCTTTTCAAAAAGGAAAATTTCTAAATATAAGACTTACTATCTAAGCTTCCAGGTTCCTGATGCCAATGTCTCAAAGAGAGTAATGATAAGCTCGAGAAATTTATTATGACGGAAGTTTAAATATTGCCAAATAAATATATAGAAGATTTTGCAAAATCTGATGAATGTCATCATCACAATCAATTTCTTAAGGCTAGCAGCTGGTAACATGTAGATTAGAGTTATCAAAGGTGAGTAATATATTAAAAAGTTGTTCGCACAGACAGATGGACACAACATAGGCCATGGTTTCAACAAGGTGAACATTATGAGTTGGTATTCAGAAGGCCTCATAAGACATTTTAATTACTTTCTGGAACTTAGCCATTCCAAAATCAGCAGTGTGTTAGATATGTGGTCTTGATCAGAAGCTATTACAAGTCCCAAATATAATTTGGCGCCATCATTTTGTGAGACAGACAAGCCAAAGAAGTTCACTGTGGCACTATACAGGCTTTGAATATAGAATTATTTATGATGGAATGAAAATATTCACCTGAGGATCCTTGACATCATGGTAAAAGGGAGAAGCCGTATGAAAAACAGCATCACATCCATCAACAACAGAATCATAGGATCCCTCTTCCAATAGGTTTGCTTTGAACAACTGAAGTCTATCAGAAGCTCCATCAAGTGCAAGTAAGTGTCCAGTCTTTTTTGGATCATCTGCAAGAAAATATAAACTGAATACAATTTGGAATTTGTTCAAGAACTGCTAATTGGTGCCTATGACAATGAAATAAAACTACCAAAAAGTTTGAATATATCCAGAATTCATGTGTCCTGAAAACAAACAGGCATGCAAAAGTCATCCTGTTTGTTTCTCCATTTATAGGTGTTTTCATAACCGACATAAACAAGCCACCAAAATTCCCAACACATACGTACACAGATATTAAAATTAAAATTAAAACAAAAAGTTTTCCCTAAAATTAAAATTCTGTCTTCCTTTATAAAGGACATCAAGAACTCAACTTTTACATATCATCAAGTCCATGCTTCATAAAAAATTCCAGAACCAAACCATTATTTCGATAAATCAAAATATGATAAAAAATAAAATTAAACAAAAGAATCAGCCAAAATCTTGATACGAGCACGTTCGTCTATTACATGCATGAACTCACGTCATCCTGATCCAAACACTAATGTTGAATACATTAGAAAATCATAACCCAGAAACGTATCTCAATGATACACATTTATCATACAAAATCTTGAAAAAAATATAGAATCATTCAAGAAAAAAACAGAAGGATAAAAAAACTAACTGGGGTCTCGAACAGAGGCCTTGACGGTGTAACCACGAGAGAGAAGAAGCTTAACAAGCCATGACGCTATGTAACCGGAAGCTCCAGTGACACAGACTACTTTTCCGGCCCCTGTTGCTGATGCTGCACCGTTCATTTTTGTTTCACTGCTCTCTGCTTTCTCCTTTCAATCCTGATTCTTCCTAGCCATACAGGGTTTTGCTTACGTATTTATAGACAGTGACGGATTTGTCAGAGTAATCCTTTGGTATATTTCTTGGTATAATTTAACTACATTTTAATTAATTTGGAAAAGTTTGAGGAAATTGCTATCGTACACCATTTATTATTATTTTTATTTATGTATTTCCTTCAAAGAAAATAAAAAATTATTTAGAATTTTTAATATTTAATTATTATAGTCTTAAAAATAAATATATTTTTTACAATTTTATAAACATATTGTTATTCACAATTCCTATTGTATATTTTTTTTAAATTAAAATGAATTAAGCTCATCATAATGAACTTAGTGTTAATATAGTCTTGATAATGAATTCTTTTATTGGTTAAAAGAATTTTTAATGTTAACTTTTTTAAAAATTATTTTATATCATTTGATTATTATTAGATATGATCCTTAAAAAAATTATTTTCCTTTCATGAAAGAAGCCTAAATCTCGAATATTTATATTTTTTTAAAATATTAAATTGTCTAAAAGATCTTTATTTTAGTTTTAAAAATTTTATCTTATTTTTAAATAATTATATAATTTTAACTAAAAATTACCAATGACAACTAAATAATTAATATTTTTATTAAAAATTATATTTTAAAAAATATATTTATAAAAGTTTATTTTAAAAAAATAATATTTATAAAATTTCTATTTTAACAATATCTATTTAAAAAATTAAAAGGAAGCCTATCCTTATATTAGCATATTTTAAACAAATTGTAAGTATAATTAACATATAATCTTATTTTTAAAAAATATATATATTTCATTTTTATTAATTATTTCGATATAATTTTTATTTTTTTATTAGTTAATAATCATAATGAATAATTAAGAATTAAAAAAATATATATATAATATATAATGCATTAAGATAGATCCTTTGTCCACCATAAAATCTAATATTCCCATGTAAATTATTATGGAATTGTGACTTTGTGAGTATGACAACTAGAGTTTCAATTCAATTTGTAGATAAATGTATGAGGTAAGTGATGACGCTTTGGCCTTATTATATCATACTTATGTAAACAATAAACATAATATAAGAAAAATGATGCTTTTAAATAACATAATAAATAACGGAGGGTTGCAAAAGTTTCTTTGAACCGGATAGAGATTAACCCTCCAATGTAAACATAGAAAGGTGATTAATTTATAAATGGCTAATTTTTTTGTTTTATATATAAAAAAAAATGTGATTAAATAATGCTACAAACATTGTAGTAATATGTAATTATGTAAAAATTTTTGCACAAATTTAATTGATAAAATTAAAACTTAGGAAATTAAATTGGGCAGGCAAAATTGCCCGGCTGATCCCAACCTGCAATCATTGAAACAAAGAGCTGAATTTTCATCATTGATGCTTATTATGGCCCAGGCCCGTCTTCCAAGCTTGTTTTTGAATCCTGGGCTGGGGCAGCAGGTCAGGATCTCAGGAAAAAAAAAGATAAAATGACAATGGTTAGGCGAAAAGGAATGTTTTCATACAAGTCCTTAATTTTATTAAAAATACATAAAATAGGGAATTTGGCAAATTCTTAACTAAATACATCTTTTAGTATAATTGATCATTTATTAAAGTAATGATACAAATTTTACAAAGTTTAGTAAAATCAGTGGCAGACAGCTTCATAGCCTGACCTGGTCCCCCGATTTTTTTGTTATATAGTTTAAAATATTACTATTTTAAGTTCAAAAAGTCAATTAAAAAAATAAGCCCAAAATATAAAATTTTCAGCACAAAATTAAATCTATTAAATTTTTAATATTAATGCTAATCTAACATATATGTTTTAATTACATTATTGTATATATAAACGAAGTTTCTCTAACTTTTTTTTTCTTTCCTTTTCTTTTTTATTATCTCACTTTAAGACAACAATTAACAATGTGAAATTTTTATATTATGTTATTAAAATAATTATTTTATTATTTTAGTTACTTATGTATTTTTTTAATAATTCATGTAAAAATAATGATGATATAAAATTCTTCTATGATTAACATTTGCTAAGTTTCACTAAATTTAATTTTCTTTAAATTAAAAAATTTCATACTTCTAATGTTTCTATAGCATAAGTTTAATAATATTATAATATATACACTTAGGGAGAAAATTTTTGACATATGATTTAGTTTGTGAGTTAGAGTTGTTCACTTTAGTTATTGGTACATATTAATTTTTAACATAAAATTTATGTATTTTTGTGAAATATGTTTGATATATAAATGTAACTTAACAAGTATAAATATTGTTGTACTTCTTATTGAAATTATAATAAATTATAAAATAAAAGTAGTTATAAAAAATCTAAATTATTAATTTATTTTTAATTTGTATTATGATAAAAAATTTTAAATTACATTATTGTAGTAGAATATATCTTATTTTTAAGTAAATTATTTAATTATTTATTATTATAGGTTACAATGTTAAAAACTTACTTAATCAAGACAAGAAAAACTCTCCTTTCATTTTTCTAAAAATTAGATAGCAGTCAATCATCAAACGGGACAAGTTGTCCATATAATATTGAACCCTTATATTCTATTATGCCTCAGACTTCAAGAGCAGAAGCTGAGGAATTGTTTCTTTCTAATATTGATATTCTTTATTTAAAATGTGATTTTGAAAAATGTATTTCAATATGAGCATATCTTATTGACAAACGTGATGTGATATTGGACTCGCATATATTAACATGTGACCAACGAGAATCCACACACTCAACATAGTAAACAAAATCGTAAATTTCTATTATCTTGGTTTTCACAATTTTCTTGGCTAGAGTATTCCATATTAAAAGATAGTACAATTTATTTTTCATACTATCTTTTTGATAATAATTCATCTAATTATTCTACATTTACTTGTGGTGGGTTTAAAAGTTGGAAGAGAATTGATTGCGAAAAAAATTGTCTATTTATGCATCATGATTCTTTGTAATATATTGCCGTGTGCAAATATAGAATAACTTAAGGGATCTATATCCCACATTAATAAAAAAAAAAATAAATGCATAATCTTCACAATAAATTTTAAAGAATAGATTGTGACTTAAAATCTTAATAGTAACTATAAAGTGGTTAGCAGGACAGACTTGTGCTTTTAGAGATCATGATGAGTTGGTTGATTCTATTAAATGTGATAATTTTATTGAACAAATAAAATTATCGGCAATAATAAATTTTGAAATTGATAAAATTGTTTTAAATAATGCTTCTCAAAATGCCATGTACATCACTCAAGATTCGAAAAGAGTCATTGAATAATTTTAATAAAATGCAAGAAAACATTAGGAAAGAAGTTGTGGATGCTAAATTTTGTGTTCTTATCATTGAGGCACTTGATGAATCTCATAAGGAACAATGGCTATTATTTTGATATATGTTGATTGTGATGTCTTTATTCAGGAATGATTTTTTGAAATTGTGAATGTCGAAGAAATTAAGATCTTGACTCTAAAACAAGTAATATGTAATGTATCTACTCAATACAATCTCTTAGTGTAGAATTTGCGAGGTCAAGAGTTTAATGGTGCTAGCAATATGGCGGGTGAATAGAATGGGCCACGGACATTGTTTCTTAATGATTGTCTATATGCATGTAGATTACAACTTACATTGGTTACACTATCTAAAGAAGTTCATGAGGTATTGTTGTCAATTGCCATTGTCTCCCAACTCTTCAATAGGTTCTGTAATATTTTGGCTTTCCCTCATGAGCTTTTTATCTTCGAGTCGAGGTTTTTCTGTAATTATACAGTGATTCTTCTATAAAGTTATTGCATAGCAACTCTTTCCCACCCTCGGATTCTTGTTGATCAACTTGATTTCATCACCTGCAAGGAATTTGAACTTCAAATAATTCATACAAATTGTTGCATTGGTACTTTTCAGTCTTCCCATTATTGTCTTGTAAGGAATAGGGATGTCTACCACTAGAAAATCCACCATGACTTTTTTTTAGTGAGGTTTCCTTTTTATGGTCAGTGCCACTGGACTTTCCCTTAAGGTACTAAACATCCATATATCCTTGAAATAAAGGGAAACTCTCTACATTTTCAGTTTCTCGATCCCTAATGAGTCCGATATTTTCTTGAACAGAATATCTATAGAGCTCCCACAGTTTGTTAGTATTCTATTCAGTTTGATGGCATCTTCTTCAGTGAACATTATGGGAATAGATTGGATCTTTGATCTTTCGCAGAGCTAAACGTGAAAAATGCTATCCAAGCCTATTAAGAGCTCGAGTAAATATCTTGAGTAACTCTTCTTGCTCCTATTTAAATCTCTTGCCAAAGTTAGCCCTCTTGCAATGATCATTGTAGTATGCCTAGTTACGAATTCTTCATTATCTACTATTTCTCCTCTCTTATAAAATCTTTAAAGCAATTGTTTTTTAGCCAGACAATGACTTGATCCCTAAGGCTGTAGCATCTGTTGGTAGTATAACTATAAGAGTGGACGCATATTTTAGATCGATCTCATTCATCCCTCGAGGTTACTACCTTTTTTAGCGGAAACAAGACCCCTCGATCTTTAATTTGTTCATAGATTTTTGACAGGATTTTATTTAAGAGGAGATAATTTTCTTCTTTTATTACTTAGTGGACCTCTGCACCCTTTCTTTCCTTCGGAAGACGGTGGTTGGAGAGATTTTCCTGTGGTGATGGTGGTAATCGTGGGATATCTGTGAGGTCCGTCCCTTTGAACGATTTTCTTTCTTGTTCAAGGTAAACATCAGGTCCAGCCTTTCTTCCTGTCTCGACTTGAAGTCTCCTTTTCTTGATTCCTTTTGTCATTTCATGTTCCTAAAGGTCTCCCACTTTCTTTCCTCTTCCAAGCATTTGCTCTTCTAAAACAATTGCCTTTCTGTGCTTTCTCATAAGCCACTTCCTATCTATTCAATGCCTTCTTTCACAGGTCACACCATAACTCGCAGAATTATACCCCTTTCTTCAACTTGTCGAGAGCCTTTGGTTTAATAAAAGCCCCTAAGTCCATGACCTGAGAGGGGTACCTCCTAACAAAATTTTTGCATACTCTTTGCTTGTCCTTGCTTAATTATTATTAAAATGCCTAGATCTTGGGATGACATGCAAGCTCCTCTGAATTTCATTACAAACTCCTGACATAACTACTGAAAAGAAGGAATTTTTCTAGGTTGACGATTTTTATACCACTCCTTTGCTTGGCCTTCCAAAGTACAAAAAGGGCTTATACATTTCTTTCTCGGTTAACCCTTACACCGTTATCAATTCTGTATTTCTATTAACGAGCAATGTCAGGTCAGTCTTTCAGTGTAGGTCTCCATTTGAGGCATCTGAACTTTATAGGGTAATTATAAATCAAATATTCTGAGATAAATCAAGACCAAATCTAAAGATATCACAGTCACCTCTTGCACGAGACTCCATCTCCTTTTACCTACTCTTAACTTCTTCAAGTTCAGCTAAAAAATTGTGTATATCTAACACAATCATTCTCTTCCATCAAAACTCTACATTTCTTCTCTTTTTTGCAGTTGACTTTTCACTTCTTCCTCTCGGGTGCTACTAAAAAGGGATTGCGCTCCCTTGTTGCCTCTCCGAACCCATGGTAGGAGGTGCTTTTGGAAGTATGTTTAAAACATAATCATGCTATCCAAGTGATTATCGAACTTCCTAGAGTAACGAAACATGCTTTTAAGTTTTTCATAATTAACATTTAAACAAGGTAATTTCTAAAATTTTCACTAACCTTTAACCTTAATGAAGATAATGTAGTCCCAAATATATGAAATCTTCAAGAGAACAAACCATCTTAGCTTGGACTTGTTGTGGCCGTGAGTTTGGAAGAGAGAGAGACTTTTGCTTTTAATTTTCAACACTTAAAAATGATGAACAATTCTTTAATTGAGTGAAAAAGCGAGACTATACATAGACATTATTAATTTAACAAGAATGCCCTGGATTAAATCTTTTAATTTCATCCTTATCAAAGGCTTGTTAAACAAACTTTGTAAAATTACATCTAGTTTCACTAATATTTAATAAGATTAATGGAATCTTGTAATTTATACTAAATTATAAATAGGTCTCTAACACTTAAATGATTTAGTTCTCAATTTTTTATTAATCTATTTAATGTATAAATAATTTATACTTTAAGATTAAATATTATTTTCAAGAGTTTTAACTCTCTTGAGGTTAAAATTTATACCTTTTTAAAGTAAATCCGAATATAAGACTATTGGCATGACCTTTTAAGTTCATTGTGAATTAGTCATAAGTTAAAATCGATCTCATTAATCTCATTCTGAATTTTTTAAATACTCAACGACTATAATTAATATTTAATAATGTGCCATAGTTCTTAAACTATAATAAAAAACATCTTCATTAAACCAATTTGATTTCGATTGTATATACTATGCGGGTTATGTTCTTTCATAATCTAATTTCAACCAAGTAAGAACTTATAAAATATCAAATAAATGTTTATGCGAACTATCAGTCGATATATACTAAACTTATTATCACAAAACTTTTCATATGACTGTCATTGCTTCATAACCAGGGTTTTCGATTTTAGCTGTTTACTTATGTTTGACTAGGAATTTAAGTTCGGATTGAGTCAATAAAACCTCAAGATTCTATGTATTAAGTCAACAAATCCTATCTTAATAGTCATTCGCATTCTAATATAAAGAATACGTAATTAAACTAAATTTTGTATATAAGACGTGAATAGTTTTGCAGTTATACATTATATAAATTATATGCATCTATATCAAATAACGACTATATTATCTTAAATAAAAGAATTATTTCTCACACTAGTACAATCAAATGATGAATTTGACTACATACATACGTATAATTCATCATTTTTTTACTCACTCTCAAAAAAAAATTTTTTTTTTAACTGTTAATCCACTCTAATATTATAGTGACTTGACTTTTATTGTCACCTAAATTAATATTATCACCTGATATTTATCAAAAATATTCCGTATGTTTATTATACGATATTAATGCTTAATTAATACTACATCTGTAAAATGCTAATTTAATAATTATTATTGTCTAAACATTTATATGCATATTTTTTATTAGTATAATCAAACA
The DNA here is from genome assembly GCA_035221805.1 of Trichilia hirta. Lineage (NCBI taxonomy): Eukaryota > Viridiplantae > Streptophyta > Magnoliopsida > Sapindales > Meliaceae > Trichilia > Trichilia hirta. Next base: position 1,951,236 of record JAWDEX010000007.1, on the reverse strand, counting down.
AATGAAATAACTTATACATTATAAAAGGATTATTTCTTTATATATATATAATACTCTAAAGGCGACAACACTAATAACCTTTTAGTACATATAACATCAACAGCTTTTGTCATAAATTGTTACGTAACTTCTCCATTTTCGTCTTTACTTCTCAAATTTCTATTCTTGATCGAGATCTCTCTATGGAACGTCTAGAGATCTTTCGGATCCCTATTTCCCTTACGTCATTGATTTTTAAATTTTGTCGATGCTCCAAGAATCTGCTACGTCCTTCTGAACTCTTTTTACTTTATTAGGAATTGTCTAACCATGTTTTTCTAAAATCTCTTGCATATTCGACATAAGTTGACTCAACTTATTGATGTCTCCAGACTATTTCTTAATTGTATTTACTTGCTTTCTCACTCTACCATTCAAATCACCATCCCATCTCCTTCCAACCACTCACCATTCCTGTCATTTCATCCAACAGAAAGTAAGGTTCTCGGTTTAAGGATTGATTAATGATTTTCAACAAACCAAGAATCGACTGTACATTTGTCTTCCTTGTGAGATTAGTAACGCACCAAAGAATAACAGAGAAATAAGGAAATAAAATAAAAAAACTCTATTTAGAGGCTTAATGCCTGCCCTATTTATAGGCTTACCATCATATAGCATATTTTTTAGAATTTAGAATAACTTTCTGAGATATAGGGGCACAAATTCGTGTAGAATTCTATTATTGACATTTAACTTGAACAAAAACTCCTTCATATTAGGTTTTCTTCTTATAGGAAGTTGTTCTTGCGTGGAGCCTTTTCATCAGGTGAATAATTCTCTTATACTTGTCAGTAAATTCTTCAAGGTTTTTCATGATCAAATAGACATGTTCAAGGTGATTAGTTTCCTTCAAATTGTAGCAGCTTGCACTGGCTCTACATTTAAAAAATAAAATTACCCTCAAAATAAGTTATCAAACGGTATCTATTTTATGAAAATTATATATTAATCTACAACATTAGTAGCTGCTCGTTCCAATCTTTAGTTCTTTTTTTTTTTTTATATTTATTGATCCATATTTTAAATATTTTATTAAATTTCTCAACTTATGCGTTGTATTTTAACTAAATTTTTAACATTATGGCCATTATATAGTATAGTTTTTGCCCTTTATATACGTATCTAACTTTCAATCCACCGGATTCTAAAAAAGAAAATTCGATCACGGGTCCATGTTAAGCTTATTACAAGTTACATCGTATTTTCATCGAACAACACGTTTCCGATTACGAAATATAGTGAAAAATATTTCCAACCGCACAAATTGTGTGGTACATGCAAATTCCCTATGAACGAGTAAGACACAGAGAAGCATTCATTTTCCCTTTGTAACTTTGTTGTCAATTGTTATTTTAAAGATTCTACATAGATTTGATCTCACCACGACAGGCATCCGTGCAGTCTATTTCAGTCTTATGATATCAGTCTGTTTTAACCTTACGATGTCAGCATGATACATTGTTATATACAAATGAAGGGAGAACGACAAATACCCCGTGTTTTCTTTGGTCAAATAAATTTTTAAATTTAAAATTGATAATAAATATTCTTATAATTTTAAAAATATTTGTTTATAAATTTTTATAATAGATATTGTCTTATAATTTCAAAAAGCCCTTTACCTAAAATTATAAAATTAATGACGAATACTTTTTTATAATTTTAAAAATATATAAAAATTAATTATAAAAAATATATAAAATATATTTTAATTTATGAATTTTCTTATATCCTTCAAATTATAAATTTTACAATTACATTTTATGTATTTTTATGATTAATTTTATTTATTTTTAAAATTATAGGGGAGTATTTGTTATTGTTTTGAAATTTGAAGGAGTATTTGTTAAAAAAGACCATATAGAGAATATTTTTAAAATTATAAGAGAAATTTGTCATAAAAATTATGCAGGGGCGTATTTCTTAAATCATAGGAATTATTTGTTATCAGTTTCAAATTTAAAGAGATATATATCATGCAAAAAGGACAAAAGAATATTGGTCATTTCCTAAAACTATAACGAGCAAATAACCTATTGAAATTTGATTCTTAGTGTCAGTCTGATTCATTGTTATATACAAAGAAAAATTTGATAAAATTATTGGACTATTGATTGTCTCATATGTTGGAAAAAAAATTCCCACTCTCCTTTCAGTTGTGGTCCTTTTATTTAATTGGTCACTTAACATAAGCTATTAATTGAAATTGAGTGGATTGGTACCGCATTTTCCTTTCAAATGTAATTTCATTTTCTAACTTTCTTTTAAGCAGATATTGGTACTCATTTTTCATATGTCATTTGTTGCTTATTTTCATTATATATAATTTGTTAACATGTAGTCTTTATACATGTTGATATGTTCATACTAATTGCGAAGAAATATTAGTAATAATAATTTAAAAAAGAAGAAGAAGAAGAAAATATGTGTCGATCAATTGAATCATATGGTGGTCATGGAAAACGTGATCAAAATTCAGAAAAGTTTATGACATAAAGAGATTTCCTAAAAGCAAAAGATTTGATCCTATCTCCTTTGGATATATGCTCACATTGATGATTCCAATATCGGTTGAAAGAAAATCAAAATTAGAAGAAAAATTATAAATAAAAAAAAAGAAGAAGTCTTGATATCGTGCTTTTGAAGTGATAGTTGTTGCGAGATCAAGTCTTAAAATATTAATTAATAATTTTAAAAAATTATTATAAAATATGCCCTTAAAATTATTAGTTAAATTTTTTAAAGAATTGATTTTATATTTTTTTTCAAGCGTTACTTTTCAAGAGTATTTTATGCATTTAATTTTTAAAAAATAAAAAAAAAGATTTACACAATAAAGTCCAATTCTCCATAAACTCTTCTATCATTACATTTAAACTATACACAAATTATGAAAATAAAAAAGCAAAATCTTATATAAAAAGGAATTGTTTGATAAGCAAATAAATTATATCAATCGGTCACTGAGATTTGACTTGTAACTGTGTTTGGTAAAACACGTATTTGCATATTTTAACCTTTAATAAGTATTTAAATTTTCTAATTTTAAACTCATAATAACTAAAATTCAAAAGTCATTGGTCATGTCACAATATCAAACAAAATTTAAATATAAACACTATTAATTAGTAATATACTTCACTACTAACTCACAAAAAGTTTCTGATCTACCTTTTCTAAAAGAAGGAAAATCGACAAGTCAATATCCTCTATTCACCAACCGAAAATTCAAATTGAAAAGAGAAGGTGAATTGAATTTCAAAAAATTTAATGCAAGTTAATTCAATTTTCACCACTGCAACAGCTATAATGATTAATACTTGGAAATAATAAATTTTTTTACAATCACAATCAAATAAATTTAACTTAAATGTTTATGCTAATTAATTTTTAACAATTATAGTAAGATAATTGAGTGCAAGGAAAAAGAACGAAAAAAAAGAGAGAGTTAACGCAAAAATTTTATAGTTATTTTGGTAAATCTTGCCTGCATCTACTCCTTTAAGATGCTAAGATTTTTACTAATTCAAACCTTCTAAACTAAATGCTTCTAGTTACAATTAAAGAATTTATAGAAAAATCTTTAATCTTTGCATTTGAAGATTTTGTAGGTTAATCTCCAAACTTTTAGGAGTAATTATATCAAAATTACTTAATTCCTCACCCAAACTAAAACAACAACTTCTTTTACTTTTTTACACTTGTAATGATAGAAATAAAATAAGAAAAAACCCTTTAAAAGTTTCTTTTATAAAAAGATTAAAACAAATGAAATGTTAAGATTTATGATTTATAATTTTTAGTAATTGTAGGCTTAAATTTGTTTTTGAACTCAAAAAATATGAAATAAAATGTTTTAATTAGAGATGAAAATATATTTAGACACAAAAATTAGTTATTAGAATTTAAATAAACAAGAATTTATTCGCCCAAATTTTAGCAAATATTTTGTCAAAAAAATTGCAAAAAATTGTATGAACGAAATGAAAAATTTATTCGACAGTCACTGTTCATAACATTATTTATAACAATGTAGCAGTACGGTAGTATGCTGTTTATACTACTGTAATTTTAAATAATAATTTGATATTTTAGTCCAAAATTTTGTAAGTTCAAAAATATGATAATTAAGTTTAAGTTTTATAATTTTAAAATTAATGCATTTTGGTCCATAAAAATATTTTGAATTATATAAAAAATTTATTTATGAGCTTATTAAATTACCAAAAATACAATCACACACACCATTATATATAAAAGGATTTAAAATAAAATGCTATACATTTGTGAGTTCTTAGATTTTAAAATCTTCAATTTTGTGCTCTTAAGTCTTTAAAATCTTATTTCTTGATTTTGTTAAATCAATTATTTTATTATAATCAAAATATAAATTTATATGATACTATCATCATCATAAACAACCTCCTTCCAATTTAGAAAATATCATTTATGACATTGTTTGTGAACAAACATTATTTGAGAGCTAGGGAATTTGTTTTTACTTAACATTACTTTTAGGGATCGTGTACACTCTTACATACAAGTTTTGTATATTTCTGTTGCAACCTCCATTGTATTTGTTCAAATCCTAATTTTTTTTCATTGTAATTTCTAATTTGTGAGTTATAAATAAAAATTAAAATTATAACAAAATAATTAAGAAAAATTGTACAATATATTAAACCACATATTAACCCGATTTTTTTATGAGTTCATTTCATAAAATTTAGTTTATATTTTAATTTTTTTCAGTTTAATTATTTCCTATTACGATTAATTTAGTTTAAATAAACGAGGAAATGATAAGATAATTTCACATAAAACTTTCTTACAATGAAACATTTGAAATAAAAGAATTAAAAGGAGATATCTCCACTATATATTTGCGCACAAAAAGTATAATCAAAATGGAAATCATCATATCCTTCAACAATCATACTTAAAATTTTGTGGGTTTTGCGATCTTAGTGCTATGATCCACCAAAAGCTAAATTTTAATCGCATGTGGAATGCAACTACCTCCTTTATGTCTTAGTGGAAACCATAAAATTATTTAAAAAGAGCCACATTTTGGTTGAGATATGGTAGTGGTACCACTTCAATAGTTCAGACACTTCCCTCTCTTGTAACTATATTACCATTCTTATCTACTTTTTGGGCGGTGGTGGTTGGATGATTGCACTTTTGTCATAATTTGGCCATTCTTTCATTTTGTTCATATTGAATGCATAGTTGGTTTACGATTTTCAGAAGCAAAAATTGCCCTTCATTTCATTCATTCAATAGACTTGTCAGAAAATTTTTGATAGGAATCAACTACAACTAGATTTTAAATGTTTTAATGGTCTAATCTAACTCCATTTAGTGTAGTAGTATTTACATAAAAGTTTAACCTTAATATAAGAGTTTATATATTTGAAGTTCAAATAAAAGAAAATAAAGGGTTTGGATAATAGTATAGAAGATGTTCATCAAATGTTATTAAATAGAGACATTAAAGAATTGCGTTTAATGATTCAAAAATGAAAAAAGAACAACATTTTATAAGCATTAAACGTATTCGAAATATAATTAAATTCCATTGATTGGCAAAATATCTATCTTAGTGAGTATTTTTCAACAATCCTGTAGTCCTTTTTTCTTTTTTAATTTCTTTTATTTTCGGAAAAAATAATCAATCTTCTATCCTTATTCTCATCATCCTAAAATGTAAACTACACGTGTTGCGTTAGCTAATACTTCAATTTCAACACCAACTCAACAAATTAATTAACAGATATATATATCCATTGCTCCAGATCTTTCATAATCGCCAGTACAAAACTTCACATTCATTGACTCTGATTTTTTTCCTGTCATAATACTAGTACAAAACTTCACATGCATTACCTCTGAATTTTCTCTTCACTGACACTGATAAATACATCAATTACCAAGCATTGTTTTCCAACTGAAGCCAACAGCACCAAAAATCTCATTCAACCAAGGGGACCAAGTAACTTATATTTCATTACGAAACTTCAAATCTGTAGACTCTTATCTCTCTACATCTTGCTCAATCTCACCCCCACGTTTTAATTGGATACATACTTCGTACTTGTAATCAAGTATTCTCTTTAATTTCCTCCTCGTATATTTGATACTAAATACCGAATTCGCCCAATCTCTTTCTCTCTGGTGTTTCTCTATCTCTTTGTCTCTCCCCTGATCAAGCAAAAGAAAAAGAAATCATAATTCCCTGATTAATTATACAGAGAGAAAAAGAAGAAGAGTTAGCCATCGATGGCTCCTCAGCTTTTATCTTTCAGCAGCCCCAAGTCCATCCTTCCACCTATTTCCCAAGTTATTCTCTTGAACGGATACTACAACAATAAAAGCAAAAGTAGTTCCCTCTTTCAAAACAAATCCTTTAATATTTCATCACTAAACCCTAAAACACTCATCAAATGTTCATCCGTTTCTAACTTAAGTGCTCCTCAGCTAGATGAAAGCCTAGGTTTTCAGCAAGAAGAAAAACCATTATGCCAGGTATGGGAGGAAATCCAGGGATGCCGTGATTGGGAAGGATTGCTAGACCCCATGAATTCCCATCTCCGGAAAGAAATCATTCGGTATGGTGAATTTTCTCAAGCTTGCTATGATTCATTCGACTTTGATCCTCATTCCAAGTACTGCGGTACATGCAAATATCAAGGAGCACATTTCTTCGAAAAGCTAGACATGGCTGATTATGGCTACCAAATTAGCAGGTATCTCTACGCAACTTCAAATATTAATCTTCCAAATTTCTTCCAGAAATCAAAGCTAAGCAGTGTTTGGAGCACGCACGCAAATTGGATGGGCTACATCGCTGTGGCGACTAATGAAGAGGAGATCAAACGGCTGGGAAGAAGAGATATAGTTGTTGCATGGAGGGGTACAGTTACATATCTTGAATGGATTTATGATCTCAAAGATATTCTCCATCCAGCAATGTTTTCAGGCGACTCTTCAATCAAAATCGAGTTAGGGTTTCATGATTTATACACCAAGAAAGAAGACAGTTGTAAGTTTTGCTCATTTTCGGCTCGTGAACAAATATTAGCCGAAATCAAGCGGCTTCTCGAGTACTACGAGGGAGAAGAAATTAGTATAACATTCACTGGTCACAGTCTTGGAGCAGCTTTGGCTATAATTAGTGCATATGATGTGGCAGAGTTGGGGTTAAACATCATAAACAATGGCACATCCAGGAATAAAATTCCGATCACTGTTTACTCTTTCGCCGGGCCGCGAGTCGGCAACCTGAAGTTCAAGGAACGGTGTGATGAGCTTGGAATTAAAGTTCTAAGAGTTGTCAATGTTCATGATAAAGTACCAACGGTTCCTGGAATTTTTGCCAATGAGAAGCTTCAATTTCAGAAATACTTAGAAGAAACTACAAGTTTTCCATGGAGTTATGCACATGTGGGCGTTGAATTAGCTTTGGATCACACAATCAGTCCATTTTTAAAAGAGACCAAAGATTTTGGCTGTGCACACAATCTTGAAGCTCTTTTGCATTTACTCGATGGATACCATGGAAAGGGTAAGGAGTTTAGCTTGGTAACGAAGAGGGATATTGCTCTGGTTAACAAGTGTTGTGATTTTCTGAAGAATGAATACGGAGTCCCAGCGTATTGGCGTCAGGATGAGAACAAAGGGATGGTCAGAAACAGCGATGGGAAATGGGTATTGCCTGACAGGCCAAGAGTTGAGGCGGCGCACCCAGATATTGTTGCCCATCACCTTCAAAAAGTGCTTAATCAAGCAAAAACAGTGATCAATCGAGTAGATGGTTCTTCTCAACTGGAAGCAATTTAGCGCATTAGCTAGTAATGAATAAATGGACGTTGAATTAGCTAGAAGCTGTATAAAAGTTTGGTGTGTCTATGATATCTACTGTATTTATACTTTTTTTAATATGTCCATTATGATATTATGAAAGTATAAATCAAATTTGTTTAAAATTATTTAAAAAAAGAAAAAGAATATAAGTAGAAAAGTAGAGGCTTATTCCCAAATAAAAAAATAATAATAAATTGAAAATTAATAATAAAATATAAATAGATTACAAGGAAATTATAGTGAGAAAAATTTTGGCAATATTCGTTAAAGAGAGTTTTAAATTATAGAACCTGCCCCTTTATTGAAGTAAGACAAAAAGAAAAAAAGGGTTATGCAACAATACATAAAATATTGACATTTTCTTTTGAAAATATTTTAGTTATAATTTTTAAATCTTTTATTATAATTTTAATTTTTAATTTATAAAAAATACGGACAAAATATAAAAAAAATCTGAAGGAAAAAACCTTAAGAATTACGGTAAAAGGGTTAAAAATTATAAAAATAATATTGAAACAACTGTATCGACACTTAATTCAATCCATCGCCGATTACTCCGACAAATTGATTGAAAACGAATGCTGATGGTACAAACGAGATCCAGCATATCCAATCTCACAATATAATTGATGATAACAAGGAAAAGTCAAGATGATGTATAATATACGTAACAAAATGCGACGCTAAGCACGTAAATATGTTATACAAAAAATTTTATATTAATTATATGATACCATTATAATTATAATATATTTCATATTTAAAAAAAAATAAAAAAGAATTTATGTACGATATTAAAAATATTTTAATTATATTTGTTGATGCGAGAAAATATCCCCCATCAATTCTATGAATATTTTTTACACGGTGAAAACTACTAAATAAAATCTAAATTCTAAAAACATGATTTCACACAATTTCCAGTTTAATACAGTAAAAATTGCAGTTACCAAATAACAGACATACATGATACACAAGTTATTAAACATCAAAAAAGTATAAAAGAAAAAGTGTAAAATAGTGTTATAGATCTGAGATTGAACACTATTTTCGAGGCTGAAGGATTCATTACAGCCGAGCTTCGAGAGTTCTACTCATGGGCATGGAAAATATTATTTATAATATTAAAAAATATTATTTATAATAGAAAATATTGTTCATAAGGCAAAAGATAAAAGCTCCGAAGTATGATTAAGAATTTTGTATACTAATCATATCTTATACATAAAAATCAGATTAGTTATGCATTATTTATGTTAAGATGCAAATGATTGGCAAATAGAATCTGATAATTCGATTTAGAGAATTTTGAGATTTCGTTGACTCAGTTCAAATTTGATTTCTCAAGTAAACATCAGTAAATAGCTAAAATATAAAGACTCCTAATTAGGAACTAATAAAAGTTATACAAAAAATTTGTAATGATAAGTTTAGCACGTATTAACTAATAGCTCACATATAATTGAGGATTTTTGACATCTGTAAGCCTTGACTTAGTTGAGATTAGATAAATAAAAGAAGATTATTCATATGTAATGTATAATTAGACATAAAAGATTTAATAAAAACTTTTTTTATTATAATTTAGAGATTACAACATATTGTTAGATGTTAACCGTAATTGTTGAGTATTCAAATAATTTAGAACAAGTTTGATAAGATCGATTTTGACTTAAGGCTAACACTATTATGAAATCAAGAAATAACAACCAATATTTTATATCGAATCTTATCTTGAGATATATTAAATATTATCTGTAAGAGAGTTAACACTCTTGAAAATAATATAAGGCTGAAAAGTATAAACGCTTTATATGTTAAATAGTTTAACGAAATTGAAAGCTTGTAAAATTAACTCGAATATAACTTAGAATAAATTATAATATTCAAAAATATTTTGATATGAAAATTGAATTAAAATAATTTTAGTCAAATGATTTGACTAGCTTAGGAATCATTTTGGCATTAATTTGTCTTATAAGAGTAAAATAGTTATTTTACTTGTTATTATTAGAAAACTTCCAATAAAAGCTTTAGGACTCATTTTTCTTTGATTATAATGTCAAGGACATTTTATTAATCAAGCCAAAAATACATAAAGGTGTTATTTTTTATTTTTTAAGGTAATTAAGCATAATTATATAATTTAAAAATTCAGCTTTCTTTCTCTCTCTAAAATTTTGGCCAAGCAAAGAATTTCACTTAAGGATTTGAAATTTTAGAGGCTTTGTGATTTCAAGGCTAATCAAGTCTTCAAGGTTAGCTTAAACTTTGAATTAATTTGATTAATTTTGAGTTTTATGCTTAATTTGCTTCTTAATGTATATTAAACCCTAATTCATGAGATTTTCTCCTAATCATCCTTCAGTTGATATGTGCAATATTATCCAAAATATTTTGGGCTGAGATAGTTGTTAGTGTATGCCCTAGAAATCATTCGTGTTATTGGTTTCAGGGTTATTGATCTTATATAAATATTAAACTATCAATGAAAGAATTATTTTTTATTCACATACATTAGCTGTTTTCTTTATATTGGCATGCTTATATATAAAGAATGTATATGAATTATCCAGATATTTTCTTTTAATTGTTAAATGAAATTATCAAATTATTCCTTACATACGTGATATAGATTGGGCAACTATATCACATAGTAAGCATACTAGTTGCCACCTAATAATATCATATGATGGTATATGTAGGTTGATAATATGCTTATTATGAGAAGTGCATTAGTATGGATTTATAATTTGTGAACTATTTATTGAACTGGATTACAAATATTGACAAATCACATGGTATACATGTAGTCAATGATTTGTTAATAGATTGCAATAGTGTACGATGTAATCTTTTGACCTGAGATGTTTAGAATCAGATTCTATACGGATGGATATATTTCATATGGGGTATAAGTGCAGAGCTAATCGCGCCTTATACCAGAAGTCGATTTGGGTATGCTTTGTTTATATAGGTGTTCGGTTGACAGTCAAGATGGGATTCGTTGACTCAACACTATGGACTGAGAGTTTTTGTTGACTTTGTCCAAATTGAGGTCTTAAACGAATTTCTATATGATATTTGAATTTTAAGTCTACGGCCATAGCAATCATGACATATGATCAACGATTTATATAGATATTGAGATTAGGGTTTTGACATATCCATAAACTCTTACTCAATTAGGATATGACAATGGAGAGATATTACCCACAAGTTATGTACAATTATTAGAGATTTGATGAAGACACTTCTTCATCGTGACTTAGGAATTATGGCGTATAGCTATACACTAATCATAGTAAATGAGCATCAAAATATTTGAGATTGAAGCATTTGGAGTCGAAGTATTCGATATTAATTTTCGATTGAGTCACAGTGAACCTTCACAGTCCACCCAATTTCTTAAGAGTTTTGATAAAGGAGTAGGAGATAAAATATTATCGAGAGAGGGCTAGTAATCTCATGATAACTTGAAATGCCGAAATAAATACGTATAATTGATATATGTATTTATTATTCTTTAAAGTGTTAAAGATGTAATTTATTGATATCGCATAATAATTTAATGTAAATTACATAATCCAAAATGATAATATTAATTATTAAATATGTTAGAATATGATTCTAAGGTGAAATGGTAAAAACTAGATTAAATTGTTAATTTAGTACAAAATGATTATTTTGCCCCTATGTGATACAAGTGTATAATTTGTTATAAATTACATATTCAAAGTTGATAATTATGATTATAAAATATATTAAAATATAATTTTAATAGAAAATGATAAATTTTAAATTAAAGTGTTTAATTTAATAGAAATTATCATTTTATCCTTATGTATATATGTTGACTAAGGGCATTATAGTAAATGTACTATAATTTTGAATTTATAAAAATTCAAAATATATATTAATATGTCTAAATATCAAATTCTTTAATGGTTAGAGAATTTGACAATTGTTAGAATTTATATGGATAATAATTTGACACTTGGCATATTTATATATATTTAATATATTAATTAATTAATTTTGAATTAATTATTCTTAATCTGACTTGAGCTCATCCATAAAAAATGAGCTTGATTGTGTCACATCATATTCTTATTATTATATATATTTATTAGGATAAATATTAAAATTAATACAAATGGGAAAATGATAGAAAAAAATAGAAAAATAGGTCATCTTCTCCTCCAAAACTTGAGAAGCCATGAAAGCTCCTTTGGGGAGGGTTTCAAGTGTTGAGAGTTCACACATATGAGCTTAGTCTTCATCAAAATTAAAGGCTAGCAAAGTATGCTCTTTAAAGACTAATTTTACTACTTTACTTTCTCTTTTAAAAGCATAGTTTTATGGTTTATTTTTTAGAGCAAAAAACTTCTATTATGCATATTTTAGGCCATTAGAAATAAACAATAGTGTATACGGCTATATATTTCAACAATAAAAATCTTATTTCATTGCTGAACTTTAAAATTTTAAAGGGAAAAATCTCCTACTCTAGAACATTTGAGAGTCTATCAACACTTTCGAAGTTTTAATTTTAAAACAAAATACATGAACTATACGAGTACAAAATATTTTTCAAAAAAAATTACATTAGAATTATGGAAAAATTTGTACATTAATTTAATAGTTATTATATAGGTCGATCACAGTGAACTGCCATAATATAAATTGATTAGTATTTCACTATCTAATATTTTAATAAGTCAATTCTGCGAATATAATAATATAAGTTTGAATTTTGAAGGAAATATCATTATAGCCACTTTATTCATAAAGTGACTAGATTGAGTAGAAATAATCATATGAGCTTTAATTAGTGGGTATATATTCTAGATCTTAATTATATCCCTTTTAAGGTGTATCTTGGTTTTTATATGTAATTCACTAGAGCTTAAGAAGGAAAGTAACACATTGAATTTAATGTTGTCCTTGAAGTTAAATTATGTAAGATGTTTTTATAATTATTATAACCTTATTTAAATTTAAAATGTCACAATTAAAATATCTAATAAATACTTAGATTGTTTTACAATTAATTTTTAAAGTAGTATAAAATGTTGTGGAGCTTAGGTGACTTTTGACCAACGATAACAAATTAAAGTGTATACAATTATACTGACAAATTATAATAAGTAAATTCTCATGAAAATCTTGAAGATATTACAAATTGTCCTATTTAAAACTCAATAAAATTCAATCTCGATCAATTATGCACACGTCTTCGGACACTACCAGTTAATTAATATTTTACTATTTCAAAAAAATAATATAAAATAAGGTATTAAAAGTAAAAAAGAGAAAGAGTCTTAATTATAAGAGGAAAGTTACTTTTGTTACGTTAAAAAACTTTCTCTATTCTCATATCTAATATGGGATATGAAAATTTATGACCTTAAAATCCTTCTCCATTTTTATATATAATTAGTATGGGATATGGGAATGAGAAAAAATAACAAACCACCATTAAGTATATAAACTTAATTACAATGTACACATTTACCTTCTACACAATTTCACCAGCTAGCAAAATTAAAGAGAAAGTCAAACCGACACTTTCTTTCTTTCTTTTTTTTACGCTGCACGTTTTACATAAGATAATTATTATTTATATTCTGTATAACCCGAATTTTGCAGCTTTCTTACGTGTCTTAGAGAAAGTCAGGTTCTCGAGCAGATGACAATTACAAGGCCGGTGGAATTTTAGTTCATGAAAATTTATATATATAAACTACCTTATGAGAAAAAAATGATTGACAAGACCGTTTATTCTGTATAACCCGAATACTTTTTTACTATTATCGAAAAAAATTTGTCAGCTTTCTTACGTGTCTTAGAGAAAGTCAGGTTCTCCAACAGACAACAATTACAAGGCCGGTGGAATTATATATATATATATATTAACTTACAAGAAAAAAATGATTGAGAAGACCATTCAAACAAACGCCGCCGCGCACACTCGGTACTTCTTTGGGATGCCGATGTTTGTATGTTCTAATATATAAAGTTAGGAGGAGTTTGGTTTTTCTCCTCGATCCCAGCAGCTTTAAAAGACTTTACCTATTGAACAGGATCAATTATAACTTCATTTTCTTCGATATTTATATAAAAAACAATCTCGAATCTCGATGGTACGATCTGAATGGCAATATCAAAATCGTGTACTGGTCGTGATGAAGATGATGATGTTATAGAATACCTAAAATTCATTTTGATCATAGTATATATAAATTATTAACAAATTATAGAGAAGGTTTATTAACCCCCATATCTTTTTTTTTTTATTAACAAAATTTTCTCATACCATTAGACTTCTTTTTTCAAAAAAAAAATCTAGAACTCATTATAAGATAAAATTCAAAATGAAGCCCCTGAATACACTGAATTTTCCAATGATTTATTGTAATTATTGAATTTTTTGTTATATTTTTTAAGTTTCTTAAATGTAATGCTTAAGTAGATAGACATAATAATAAATTGGGTACGTGCAACAAAAATTAAAAACTACAATAAATAAATTAATAAATTTCATATGATACAGTAGAATGCTCCGAACTCTGGCCTAGAATAATCTAGACAAGTAATTCACAGTTGAGTTCATATAACGACTAAATATAGAATCTGAAACTGTTCTATTATATATATATATATATTTTTTTAATTTTTATTAAAATTTTCAAGTTTTTTAAATGTTTAGTTCAGTTGACATATATAGCTATAAATTTGGGTATAACTATGTATCAAAACTCTTGGCCCATAGAATAATTGAGCAAATAAAAAATTAAACAACAAAACAAAAAGAAATCAGCCGAGTACATCAATAACCAGAATCGTGTCCTGTTAACACTCCTTACCACTGACAAAGCTGGCAAGCATGGTAATATTGGTTAGAGCATTTTGGATTACACATCTTGAAGCAAATACCTTTTGCCGCTTCCTGTTATCCTCTATTATAAGAGAATTTCCATTATTCAACCTTAAATAATATTTTCTTTTTCTTTTTCTTTAAATAATATTTTTTTTGACTTTTTTGGAGTTTCAACCTTAAAACAAAATACATGGACTATACAAATATAAAATATTTTTCAAAAAAAAAAAAAATTGTATTAGAGTTATGAAAAAACTTTGTACATTAATTTAATAGTTATTATGGAGATTGATCCCACCGAACCACCACAATATAAATTGACTAACATTTCACTATCTACATGTTTCAATAAATCAATTTTGCGAATGTCATAATGTGTGTTTGAACGTTGAAGGAAGAAGTATCATTATAGCCACTTCATTGACAAAGTGACTAGGATTGAGTAGAAATAATCATGAGGTAGAAGTGGGAATATATTCTAGATCTTAATTATATCACTTTTAGGCTGTATCTTGGATTTTATATATAGTTCACTAGATCTTTAGAAGGAAATTAACACATTGAATTTCATATTATTTTTGAAATTAAACTAGCTAAGATGTTTTTATGGTTATTATAATC
>JAWDEX010000007.1:1906332-1932946 GCA_035221805.1 Trichilia hirta | reverse complement strand
TAATTTTTTATAATAAAAATATATATTAATTTTAAAAATTAAAAATAAAATATTTTTATTTTATATTTATAAAATTAAAAATTAAAAATTAAATAAAAAATTAAAAAATTAAAATTTTTTAATATTTTAATTTATAATTTTTATAGTAAAAATAAATATTAATTTTAAAAATTAAAAATAAAATATTTTTATTTTATATTTATAAAATTAAAATATTAAAACTTTTTTAAAAATATTTTTTAATAAAAAATAAAATTTTTAATTTAAAAATTTATAAAATAAAAGTCAAAAATTTATATAATAAAAATGAAGGACTTATATAATAAAAAGCCTTCTTTTGTTTTTTAGCGAGGGGGTATATAGTATTTTAAAAAATTATAAAGAGAATCCTGCTTCATACGTACTAATGGGGGGATTTAGTATTTTGAAAAATTATAAGGAAAAATTTATTGTTTTCTCCTCGTAATATTGTAAGAATAATCATATAATAAAACATGTGCCGGTGTTTTTAAATATTAGTTATAATAAATAAATTATTTTAAAAATTATTATTTTAAATGTCTTTTATATAATATTTTTTCTAATATTTTAGAGTTAATTACATTATTTTGAATCAGAACAAAATTTGTAAAACTCATTCAATAAATTTTAAAATATTTTGGACTTGTTCATATTTTAAATAAAATATAAGACACCTACAAAAACAATTCTATTCAAGTTTTGCTTGTATAATTCAGTTAAGTATGATTGATGATGGTTGTAACGTTGTTATATCAACAGGGTAAAACTATCGAATGGCAAAATCTAGACGGAAATTCAGCTTCTTGGCATTTTCATTTACATCAATTTTGTGGCCCATATTACCTTCTGTAGTCTTCATGGCTTCCAATTTTTTCTTTCGTTGGAAAGTATTTTTTGTAATTTAAAAAAGAGAATATTACGATATTTTTTAAAAATATTATTTATATATTAAATAAAGATCAAACACATCATATGACTAAACTCGATTTATTCAATTTAGTATGCATGTTAAATTAGGTCTAACTTTTGTATTATACTAACTTTCATAGCATATTGAAACTTTTATATCTAAATAAATAAGTGTTTTTATTCATTATTAAAAAAAATACCTACCATTTTTTTATGACTATTTATATAAAAATAAATAAATAAAAAAATAAAAGCATATAATAAAATAGGTATTATTTTAAACAACACAAAAGCAAATTTTCTTTTGTGATGAAATGGGCATTGGATACATCTTTGAAGATGTTATTTTTGTTTGGTGGTGGTTTTGTTTTGCTAATAAGAAGTTAAAAACAGACAGATGGCATGAATTAGAGGTCAAATTCGTAGGGTATAAAAGAATATTCCGAACTATATAGGTCAAAAATTCAAAATATCAAATATTAAAGGGTTAAAATGAAAATATGCTTCCTTTTATTCCATAACGTGTACTTTCAATTACAGACGTTAATGTGTGAGTGCTACGCACTGCAATACTAGGTTTACCGTCTACATTGACCAATCCGCCAATGTACCAGACAAATCCATTCACTCTCACGCGCCTCCCAGAGCGTATGCACACTTTCTGTCCAAAAAGTCAAAAATAATTTTTTTACTAGGTAAATTATTTCTGGGACTATAATTTAAAATATACTATATAAGAATTAATTGAATAATGCTATTAATTCAACTTATCCAAAAGGAATGTATACTGAATAATATAATAAATAAAAAGATAAATATATGTTAAATAATATAATTTTTAAGCACTTTTTAGTTATTTAATAAATACATATCATTTTTTAAATTATATTTTTTGATAAATTTATAGAATAAATATTATGGGCAAAATCAACTTGTTTTATTTATATAAAGTTTGTTATACTAACTATTTGATTTATATTAATAAATAAATTTTAGTATTTTCTATTTTAAAATTTATATTAAAATTTCAAAATCTATTAAAAA
This sequence comes from Trichilia hirta, assembly GCA_035221805.1. NCBI lineage: Eukaryota > Viridiplantae > Streptophyta > Magnoliopsida > Sapindales > Meliaceae > Trichilia > Trichilia hirta. The sequence goes on along the minus strand of JAWDEX010000007.1, from coordinate 1,930,972 downwards.
TGTTGAGTGCATTCCCTTTTTTTTAAAAATAAGGATTAAATAATTAATAAAAAAAGTTAAATAGTGATTTACCCACAAGAATATAAGCGAGTAGGAATTTCATTGAAGCACACGCCACCAAACCAAAAATAAAAAACCTTTTGCGGCAGCTGTCACCAGCAAGTCGTTCCCACAAGTAAACGCGCAACAACGCAGCTGTAAACAAACATTTGTCGTCAGAGAGAGAAGCTGCAGAAGCAGAAGCAGAAGACGACTGACCAGAGAGAAACGTAGACAGTTTGAATAGAAACAATGTCAATCGCTACTTGCTTCTTCTCTCCTTCTTTCTCCGTCCCGAACAACCACACCAACATCCAGAAACTCATTCTCCAACGACCATTTCCCATTTCCATTCGCCTCTCACCCAACACTCTCTCACAACGCCGACAAGGCAACTCTCCTTTCCTCACTTTCTCTACCTCCGGCGATGATAACAACTTCAGCAATAACAGCAACGGGGGAAGGAATGACAATAATAATAACAATGGGGGTGGTGGGAATAATGGGGATGGGGAGAATGCGGGGGATAAGAACAGGGAGGAGGCAATGATGGTGTTGGCGGAAGCGAAGAGGTCGTTGGAGAGTTTGCCGAAGGACTTGGCCGCGGCGATCAAGAATGGGAAGATTCCTGGGGCGGTTTTAACGAGGTATTTTGAGCTTGAGAAATCTGGGTTGTTCAGATGGTTGATGCGGTTCGGTGGTTTCAAGGAGAGATTATTGGCTGATGATCTTTTCTTTGCTAAAGTTTTCATAGAATGCGGCGTTGGCGTTTTTACCAAGGTGTGCTCTTATGTTTTTGAAGTTGTTTTAATTAATAATTATTGGATTGATCTGATGAGGAAAATGCTGGCCAAGTTTTGAAATTTTATGAAGATTTAATTGATAAAGATAAAGGAGTAAAATTTTGTCAATTCAGTGCGCCGGATAGGATAAATACAGAGTGTTAAGCTATCTGGAGCAATTGATTTAAGTTAATTTTGATCCTTTGAGACTTAATTTAGCTGTACTGTATGAATTGAGTTAGAACATGTCTAGAGAAAGATTTGACGGTTTCAGTATTCCCTTTCGAGAAGTCTTGTTTAAATTACAAGTTCTTGGGTTAGAACTCAGAATTATGATAAACAAATTCTCAAATAACGGAATGGATTGAACTGAGAATGCTTCGAGAATGTCTTTTCCCTGTTGGATATTAACTAATTATACGAAACAAACTACCGATATGGATGAGAGATGATATTGCTTTATGGATTTTAATTAAGTTGGGGCAAGTCGGCCATGGTTGAGCAGAGTTGATGTGCTTGTAGATTGCTAATAACTACCGTCAATTAGTTCAGACTTCATGGTTATTAACCTGAACAGACCACTAAAACAACTTGTTCTGAAATGTGAAATTTATGAGATGCCTCAGTAGAATTGCCTTTTGTCATTGATTTTTGCATGCTGGCCAAACTGGAATTATTATTTTAGTGGATACTTTACTATTATACATGACCTTGATAATTAGTCATTTCTCTCTCCGTCTCCCGAATTTTTTTGTAGTTTATTCAGACCTTGAACATAAATCTCAACACATTATTTTTTCTTTCTGTTTTCAATTTGCCAGACTGCTGCAGAGTATGACCGGCGAAGAGAAAATTTTTTCAAGGAGATAGAAATTGTTTTTGCAGATGTGGTATGGTACTTTGCATTTATTATCATTTCTTATTGATTTGCAAGTTTATTTTTTGCTTCTTCTGTGAGGTTTATATTACTTGGCAGCAAGTATAATTCCATTTATGATTTTTGTTCAAATATATGGCATGTTCTCGTGCAATTGAGTTTCTTTGGATGCCAATTTTTTATGTTGAGATAAGATTATTTCTTTGGTTGGTGGTGATAAGCTTATATGCTAAAATATTAATATTGTATTTCTGAGTATTAATTTATCATTATCTTTAGATTTGTCTGTAAGTTCATATTTTCCATTCTAAATTAATAATTGAATGGTTTTTTGAGAAGTTTGTTTGGGTACTGTCCTAAGAATCTTTTTGTCTCTTAGAAGTGGCTGCGGTTTGTTGGTTGAACCTGTATTATCTTCTGTAAACTACAATTGTAAAATAATCACAATTTATTTTCTTCCCTGGAAAATCGATTTTTGAAGACCAATGTGGATTGTTTGTGCATTACACTATGTTATCCCTATCATTTAAGTTTCCTATTCATTTTCGTCTTAGGTAATGGCCATAATTGCAGATTTCATGCTTGTTTATCTTCCGGCTCCTACTGTCGCTCTCCGATCACCTATAGCTGTCAATGCTGGTCCTATATCCAAATTCTTCTACAACTGTCCTGATAATGCATTTCAGGTTCTGTATTTGTCAACATTATGCAGACTTTTTTTTATCTCCCTCTCCTGAGAATACAAACTACAGTGAGTTATCTGTTTTTTGAATGCTGTACAGGTGGCACTTGCTGGAACTTCATATTCATTGTTGCACAGGATAGGTTCCATAGCAGTAAGAAAATATTCTAATCTGTTGCATATGTTTTATTAGAGATTCTTAAATTTAGCATAAATAGTAGACCTTATATTCTATATTGTCTACATATGCTATGCAGCGTAATGGGGCAAAACTTTTTGCAGTAGGCACCACTTCATCGCTGGTATGTTATTATTTTTCTCATAGTAGGTTTTTAGATTTAAACAGAGTTTTTTTTTGCTTTATATTTTTTATTTCCCTTTATCGGACCATAGTTTGTGACCTAGAGAATGCTTTATTATCAATGAGAAAAATATGCATGCACATGACATGCTTTAAAGCAACAATTTAATTTAGATTTACTGGAAGCCATTTCACATAAGGTCTTTTGTTGTACTTAAATAGTCAAGTGCTTATCAACTTTTAACTCAAATCTTTCATTCCTCTGTGTCTACACTTGTGCACAAATAGTTTGACTTTTAAGGATGCAATCAATCTGTATGTTTATAAAAGGCAGAATATAACTGGACTCGGTGCAAAACTCTTTTGAAGATCCATCTTCATTTAAGTCTTGCTAGTAGATGCATGTGCTTTATTTATGGCTTTGTGTATATATAGGGATGATTACTTTATGCTATAGCCAAAGGAAGATTTGCAGCCAGAATTAGTGGAAACAGATTTAATAAAAAAAAGTTTCTCTTCTTGTCAGGTGTTTTTAAGTTATAACTTTTAAATATGGGATAAGTTAGTGCAAAACCGTTTTAGTCTATAGAATTCTTAATCACCTGTTGGATTTACTAATGGCATTTCCCATTAAGTGATTAACTTTTGCAATTGAAGTTTCATTTGTAGCTATCACAGTTGCCTTAATATTTGTATACATAGCTGTGGAACCCATAAGGCATATGCTTTACTAATTTCAGAGTGCCAAACATCTACCTGCATACCTATGCGTTTTATGGTGCTGTCTTATTACAAATGTCTATCAAAGGCTGTGCATTCAGTTGAAATCTTCTGATGTGCTATAGAAGTTGTCTTCATGCTATAAATATTCTTTTTTTTTCTGTTATAATGGTTTAATTGATAAATATTCATATGTTTATTTCTTTCGTTAAATAGTTTGAAAATATTTGATCAACATTAAGTTCTTGATGGCCATTAACCTTTCACGCCATGATTTTTACAATCTAAACATATCTTACAAAATATTCTTGTCTTACATGAAATTTATTGAATTTAAAGTCTGGAATATGAATTTGCTAGCGTTTAATGAAATTTAGTTCATCCTAGGTTGGTACAGCTGCGACGAATGTCTTGATCAATGCACGGAAGGCTGTGGATAAGACTTCTGCAGCTGAAGTTGAAAATGTGCCTATACTATCCACCAGTGTTGCATATGGTGTCTACATGGCAGTTTCTAGCAACCTCAGGTATGCAGTTTCTGATGAGCATCTCTTTGTTGGAACACATGGTTTACTACTAATAGCCGAACTTCTTTTGCTATTTTGTCATCTTTGATGTTGACATCATAGTATATGTAACTAATCTATGAAATAGGACAATATGCAGTCTGAAGCTGTTTTGGCAGTTCATTTTTAGTATTTTCATGCACAATTGGGTGTGTAAGATGTACATTTTCTGTCGAGGACTGTTTGTGTACTTTTAATTAAGGCTAAGCTGCATAAATTGCTAATGGCATGCTTGGGAAAAATTCAAATGCTTATTTATCTTCTTGTGGGCATGCTTGGAAGACTTTGTAAGAGAATATACTATCATAAAAACTATCTGAAAAAATGTGCTATATGAAATAGGACAAAGGACTTTTTCAAACTTTCTACCATTACAAAAATGGGTAGTTGCTGTGCCTAAAAGGATAAACATGAAATGCAATTAATTAGGCACAGAGCACTGATGCTATTTCATGTGGATGATTACAAGTTTCTAATGTAATTGCAGGCATAATACGGTAGAGGAAACTGTTGACTTTACATTTTGAAGTAAAATCTACTGCTATTAAGTAAGGTGATTGAACCTTTGGGTTTTTACTTGCTAGAAGATCATAAGAGGCATAAGAATCTTCAGTGCTCATAAAGTAGATTGAAACAAATGGTTTATGGACCGTTGCAGTGTTACAATCTCTGTTGAGAAATGGTGTGTGTTAAGTGCAAGAAAGTTGAGAATGTTATAAGTTTAAGAGAAACCGAAAACAGCCACATCACAAATGTTTAATCATGCGGACCATAAAATGGAATGCTACTCATCCCATAAAATGTGCAAATTTTTCCTAACAGATGTCCTTGTTTCTGTCGCCTTTTTCTGATGACATATTTTTAATTGAAAGCTATTCCATGCTTAGTATTGGACTATTTTAGTTATGTTATTATTGTGTTCAACAGGTACCAAGTACTGGCAGGTGTTGTTGAACAGCGGATTTTGGAGCCTTTACTGCACCAGCACAAGCTCATACTCAGTGCAGTTTGCTTTGCAGTCCGAACAGGCAACACATACTTGGGTTCATTGTTGTAAGCTTATTTTTTTGTCCTTCCAAAATTTTAGTACCAGGATAACCTTCTACTACAAGTCTCCACTAACAAATTTCAATTTTTATTTGGCAGGTGGGTGGACTATGCTCGTTTGATAGGACTTCAAAAGGCTCATGAAGAGGAGAAGGTGTTATCTGAGTAATTATGAGTTTTGAAGTCTGAAGCTGTTGTTAGCAACCCATGTAGGGATAAAATATCAATTAATGATAAGTTCTCGAAATATGCATGTTGGGAATTCGGAATGAGTCATGATGAAGCTCACATTGTAATTTTTTCGGCCAATCAGCCGGCATTTTCTTCAAGTTGATTTTTGTCTTCTATAATTCCATATTTTTTCTGTTTGTCTTCAATTTGGTTTTGCACATGGCCAGATTTTTCTGTTTCTTAAACTTTGCTGTATGGTACCTGCTTCTTTAAGCTGTTTCTACTTTGTGCTTCTTGATATATGATTCATGCTATTGGTACAAGTGCAATTTAACTTTTTTGGTGAGCACAACACAGGTGAAATAATGTCGTCGAGAAGTACTCTATTAGCCCCGCAGCATTGCTGTAATAGGTAGCTAGTGATTAAAGTTATAAGCATCGGAGATATTCTGGAATGTGAAGATCGTTATGGTTAGAAAAAGTGTTTATGACAGATTGGACTTTGAATGGATTGAATTATTTTAGTTTTATAAAAGTCATCAAGATATCTGGATTATAAAAAGGAAAAAAGAGTTGAAGGTGGCAAGTGATTTTGAGTATTTCTACCCATGCCCGTATAAACATCAAAATTTTAAATCGAATTTAGTAAATGGCTTCATCTTTTGTACACGACCTTAACTTGATGTCGATGACATTCATGTTAGCCACGTCCCCTACCTCGCAGCATTCAGGTTTTCCCGTCTGGAAGATATTATACAGTACAAGGATCATTTCTTGTTTTGTAGTCTTGTCAATAATATGAATGTCAACAGCAGAGAGATGGTATGGATACTAACCTTCTTCCGTGCTGTCGCTGGAGAAAATACTTGAATTTTGTGGATGAAATCTGCAGAAACATTAATATTATTCAAACAGGGCCGCAGAAATCGCCGTGCTGCCCGTATGTAAGTTGTAAGAACTTGGTTTTCTGTTGAATTTTCTAGGGAATGAAAGAAGAAAACATGAGGTGCTTCACATGGATTTTTGTTCACAGTCCGAGTATTGAACATGTAAAATGCTGGCTTCTCATTCTTCCGCCATGGCCAGAATGTTTCTAGGGGACTCATTAGAAAGTTTTGAGACAATATATTTTCGTATATATGTGCGGAGTAGCCCCAAGAGAGAGAAAAAGACCAGTTTTTTAGGCGGTGGTAGCAGATGGTTTGTTGTAAGAGTCGCAAATGGTCAACTTTTGCCGCCTTCATCAGGTGGTTTATGGATTCAGAGCGACTCAGAGAGGGGAAGATCGGATTTATCACATCAAGGTGGTGGAGGGAGAGAACCGGAGTCTGGGGAAGAGCTGAAAGAAGACCAGAAATGTCGCCATGTAGATCAATCTGCAATTGCCAATATGAATGGAAGTTACCCCGTGATGAATTCAAGCCAGGAAAAGGATTTTTGTTTTGTTCAAAAATGGGCATGCAATAAACTTCATATGACATCTCACTTTGCTAAGTAAAAGCTTTTTAGATTGTTAAGTTTGAAAACAAAACAAAAGTAAGACAATCACCTGGTGAAAACCTTTCTCAGATTTCAGAGCCACTCCGAAATCTGCCAAGCACGAGAACAACATGAGGTCACTCGCATACAAGGTTTGGTATTTCTCGATACAGGTATCTAATTTTTCAGCCAATGCTTCCACAAGAGGATAACTCAACGCATACCCGGCTCCCCCAAATGCCATATTAAAAGAAGCATACAAGTTTGAAGTAACACACTCAGAATTTGTCCCAATGTAAAGAGATTGAGTGTGATCATATTTTGCTAGAACCTCAACCAAGTTATCAACAAACAGAACAGTGTCATCATCGCCCATCACATACCATCTCACATCTTCATCTCCCTCTTTAAACGTCTCCAAAATTGTTCGAAACACTCTAATTTGAAACGATTTCTTGATTTTTTGGTATGCCTTCAATTGACTGATGTCTTCATTGACTCGGAAAGGAGGAGAAGATGAAGGCCATGGCAAGAATTCTTTAGAAGGAAACCTATCTAAAAAAAGATAACCTTTTGTTAAATTTTCTCGCCACCATGACTCAATGTAAGCTTTTCTGTATTTCAACCCACTAACAGTTCCAGCAATGCTGAAAACAATGTGGCTAATATTGGTAGGAAAAGAAGAGTTTGAATTACTATTACTGCCATTTGAAGCTGCAGGCCATTCTACTTTAAAGTGTGGGGAGAGCTCAGAACGAGAGAGTCTGTGACGATTGTTAAACACGAAGGTGTAGAACAAGAAGAGAACTAGAACTGAAACAGTAAAAAAATTACACAAAGTTCCTGAGGATAGATAATGAAAATGTTGCTGCATTTTCGTTAATTTGGTGTCATACTTGGAAGACATTTCGGAGATTTAATAAAACCTGGAAGAAACCGGAACTGATATACGATCGAAAACAAAGATGCACAGAAGGAAGCAATTTATTGGAATTTTTTAGAAAGGGTATCGTAGTGGCAATTTTTTTTTCGAGTTCGCTAATGCATGTCATCATGGATGCCTTTATCTCTCTCTCCAAAAACAAGTTCGTGAAATGTGGCCCAAGTATTAATTTCGTGAGGTGAAGTGAAAATATAACCACCATCGATTGCTTTAAGGCATGTTGAGCTGCTAAGTGCGTGCTAATGGACTTAAAAATTCACAATATTTTGTGCCATATTTTAGGGAAAAGTTCTCAAAAGTCATACATGCCAATGGCAGTATATGTATAATTGGCAACTAACTTACCTTATAATAGTATACTTTGCGTTCATGTTTGCAATTAAAACTATATGGTGTATTAACTATAACAGTTATGTTTCTACTTAATATTTCACTATTTCAATTTAAATCATATCTTTGATACATCATGCATATTAGCTTGGAAAATATGATAAATAATTCTATAAAAAAGAAATCACCATCACGGTACATTTTGTTTCATAACATTCAACTCAGTTAAAGTGTGTAACGATAGGAATCAAATGAAAATGTTGAAGATTATACTCAATACTCCTGTAATTATGTCATTATCACGCTAATTTTTTTTTTATTTTTTTTAATAAATAGAGGGCTTGTAATATATTAATTAATGAATGAAATTTTCTGTTTCTATATTTTCTTCATGCAACCCGTGATTACTTTACCTCATGAAAGCTAGCTAATAAATAGAAAATTAAGTTGTGTAAAAGTTTATTTTTTCATGTTATTCTAAGAGATTATTCAAATTATTTGTTGAAGATTTTTAATGATAGTATTATTGATACAAACTCTATCGATCTAGAGATTGTAATAAATCTATAATTTGTATGTCTACCATTAAAAGTTTTTAATTTTAGTTTAGTTTTTACAAAAATTGGATGACCACTTATCTGGATCTATGCTTTTTCGAGCCTCAATATCCTTCGTAGATGCAACCCCAACTGGGCAATTGCTGAACAGAGCAAGTGAATGTGATCCTATCACAATAAGTTCATTAAGATTTAAGGGATCGGCATTGGCATATCTTTTCATCTACAAGTTAATAATGTCCTATGTTCTAAATAATTCTACCAATTGATCGGTTTTTCCTTTTGCTCGTACAGGCAAATTGGGGCCTTTTCCTTTTCCATGATGATGCTTCTTGGGTTGTTGCCGTGATGTCCCAGAGTTTTGCTATTGTGAAATGTGCTGTTGCAGACACATGTGATATATTGTTGATAGCTTATCAGCACGTTCAGTATAGCTCTAACGTCAAAGAGAGGTAAATTTTACTAATCAGGACTACAAAATTTACTATGTTAAAAATGAATTCGACACCAAATGGCAGATTGCCTATGCAGTTACAAATTTTATTCATATTGACAATTATACAGAGACATATTTAAGGGTAATTTGCTCCATTTCATTTTTGTGCTGTCTTATATGTTGGAAGTTTCAGACCTTTCAAAGAATTAAACAGAAGTGTCAATACAATGTGATTGTGTTCACTTTCACAGTATTGTTACATTCAATATATTATATAGCATACTTTACCATTTCTGGATAGAAGATTTCTCACAGTTTTATGTTAATGCAGGAATATTAGTATATTAAATAACCTTAATTCTAGAACTGTACGTGGTTGATTGGAGTATTCAAAAGTTCCACTGATACAACAGATTGCCCAAACAATTTCAGGAGCTTTGATCAAGAATCAAGGTTCCAGGACACCATGATATGAAACTGATTGTTGAATATTCTCGGACCAAATTCCATATTATGCTGGCGCAATGATATTTCTGTGCTTCCGCATTGATATGTTGACTTCTGCTTCATTTGTCATCCCTTTTCCTAATCTCCATCCCAAAGGGAATTATTGATCCAGGAAAGTGGTGGTGCAACTATGGTATTTTGCTTATCTTTCTCGTTATTGAACTTTAAATAATAATGGACCAGGAAACAAATTTGGGAGGTAACTAATGGGTATTGCAGTTACTGATAATCTGATTCAGCAGACTAAAAAACTAATTCTTTCAATGCATAGATTGTCAATAAGATTCATCAAAAGATATAGTGACGATTATAAATATTAGTGAAAACAACATAACTAACAGTAATTATTTTATAAACTAAGAAAATCCCAAACAGACTTGTTTCCATATAAACCAATTAGTTGTAATTAGTGATCTAAAATTCTACAAGATTGTGTTTGATTCGATGTTCCATTTAAGCTATCATTTCTCCATTCATGCAAGTCCTTAACACCACTTTTGCAGTACCATTATCAGCCATGTATCCAACATCGCAGCACTCTACTTCCCCTGCCTGAAGAATGTCAAAGGAAGAGAATTAAACAAAAAATATAAATAAATCTTTTTTTTTATTATATGTGAATATTTAAGAATCGAATTATTGATAATTTAAGATATGCTTGTTGTGGTTGTACTTTTATTTAATTTTGGAGTACAATAATTGGGATATATTTGAAATTGAGGTACTGTGGAAAGTTCAAAATATGATAGTTTAAAAAAAAATAATAATTTACATGTAAAGTTAGGAAGCACACCTCTTTCCGGCCTGTTGCTGGCAAAAAAACCTGAATTTTGTTGACGGGATCAGCAGAATGATTCCCATTTAACGAACACACCTGCAAATTCCTGGGCGAGCTCCGACCATAAGTAGTAACAACAACTTCATCTAATCCTTTCCTCCTCTCAACTGTCTCCATGAAAAACACATGAGGAGCTTGGCAAGGATCATTGGTTGGCAACCGAGTATTGAACATGTAAGTCGGCGGCCCTGCTTTTTCCCACCCCTGAAAAGTCTCGATGGGTTTCCTCAGAATGCTTCGTGGGAAAATGCTTTCATAAATATGAGCTGAGTATCCCCATGAGATTGAGAAGGTCCAGTTTTTCTGCCTGTGATAGCATATGGTCTGTTGCAGAATACGAGATTGATCGATGTTTGCGGCTTTCATGAGTTGGTCTATTGATTCTGAACGGGATTTTGAGGGGAAGATCGGATCAAAGATGTCAAAATGATGAAGGGTTATGAGAGGAGAGCTTGGATGAGATGATAGCAGGCCGGAAATGTCGCCACGAAGATCAATCTGCCGGTATAGGATCAAATGGAAATCTTCTTTGAAATTGAAAATAATATATTTTAAAGCAGTATTTTTTTGAAAGGGAAAAAATCATTTTTTTCCCCGAGAGTTTGATACATTGTATATGTTTTAGTTCTATTAATTTTAAAAATATTTAAAACTCTCGGTTAAACAATAGTTTAAATAGCCGATTTAAATAAAAGTAAAGGTATTATGATAATAATCTTAACAATTACATAATTTTTATGTCATTGAAAGGGCAGTGATTACAATAATTTTTAATTAAAATTGATGGTATGAACTAATGTTTTTGAGTAGTGGGTATTCTTTTAAGTATATAATACTAAAATATAATAAGCCAAAATTTAGTGCGAAAATATCTATTTCTACTTTTTAGGTCCATCATTTTTTCAAGAATGAAAATGCATTTGATGGTAGCACTCGTGCAAAATAATTTTTAAAAATTAAAAATAATAGCATGTTTGGTATTGTTTATGAAAATCAATAACATAATTATTTTTTAAAAATCTGTAATCTGCTCTATAATTTTGTTTTTAAAAATGTTTTCCAAATATTTGGTTATAATTTTTTTTCTTATTTCTATTAGTTTTTCTTTAAATTGAGAACCTAAATTAAGAACTAATAATTCATGTGAATATTTTCTAAGGTTTTCTCCAAAGCTGAAAAGATTGAGCACCACAGTCAAAAGTTATTAAAAAAAAAATGAATATTGACCATATATTTAAAGCTTATGATCTTAATGCTATAACTGTAAACTTTTTGTATAAATTTTTTGAACAAATTAATATGATAGTGTTAGTATAATTACCACAAATTCTATATTTTTATTGAAATAAGTAAAATTTATGAGAAAAATAGACAAATAAATTAATGAATAGGATATGTGATAACATGTAACTTTACCACATCAGTTTATATAACAATTTTGTATAATGAATTTTATCTCTCGTATTATTTTAAATAAATATATATTTAAAATTTTAATTTTCATATAAAATATATGTATATTAAAATTTTATTTTTTAAAAAAATTCAGATCACAAGAGAATTCTAAATCAATATTAATTTATTATTACCTGGTCTTTTGAAAAAAAAAGAAGAGAAAGGATGATTACCTGGTGAAATCCATTTTGGATGGTTAGATCAACTCTCAGATCAGCTAAACATGAATGTGATAAATAATAACTGACAAACAAGTGTGGATATCTCTCAATACACCCTTCTATCTTTGATACCAATACTTCAACTAGTGGATAACTCAAAGCATACCCAGCTCCACCATACCCCATATGAAAAGACCAATCATAGTTTGCCTTGATGAAATCTGAATTTGTACCTATGTAATAGTATTTAGTATGATCATAATTTCCCAACGCTTCAACCAAATTATCCAAGAAAACTAGTGTGTCATCATCTCCCATTACGTACCATCTCACATCCTTGTTCCCATTACGTTCATTCTGAAACTGAAATGCTTCCAAAATGGAATGATACATTCGAACTTGACCAGGGTTTACAAGTTTAGGGAATATTTTCATTTTCTTGACGTCTTGGTTGATACGAAAAGGAGGAGAAGATGAAGGCCAGGGAAGAAATTCTTGTGTTGGAGCTTCATCTAACCAAAGATTTCCCCTTGTTTTATTTTCTCGCCACCATGCTTCAATGTAGGCTTTTCTATGTTTCCACGTTCTAACTGAACCGAGTATCACAAACATAATGTTGTTAATATTAGTAGAAGAATGGGTAGTAACGTTAGGTGTTGAAACTGGCCATTTTTGTTCAATGAAGGACGCGAAAAGATCTTTATTTAGCTTATACGGATGATTATACAAGAAGGCAAAAAGCAAGAAGAGAGCAAGGCCAGAAATGGTTATAGATTTGTACGAAGTTCCAGGAGATAAATGTTGGAGGTTTTGCTGAAATGGGCTAACGTTGGTGGCAGTTGAAGAAGGCATAGTGAAAAATAGAGACAGGAGTAGAACGAAAATGGAGTCGGTTTAATATAAAATGCAGCGGGATTCTTTTAATTGTTGGTTCAGCTGCCGTCATGTGAGGAAGCACTTTTCAAAAATTACTTTAATTTTTGAACTAATTTGTCCCACTAGTTGCCTAATAGGTGACCAAATGCTATAAAAATTAATTAAGCCAGTTGCGCTTTGAATGAGAAGTATCCTATCTTGCATGCATGAGAAGAAACTTGGAAGTATTTAAAGAAACTTAATGCATAGTTGCGTACCCTTATATTTTCAAGATAGATCTAGTAGTATGAACCCCGAGATTTCTTTAAGTACATAATGCAATATCTTATAGGGCGGGGATATATTAAACATAGCCATTTATTAAAAAAATTGTTATATTTAATTTATAATTGACTAATCATAAATTGATTAAGAGAATAACAAAAAGGAATTTATGCATGCGTATAATTTTATTAGATAATCTCATTTTAACTTCAAAAATTATGAGAAAGATGTTGTAGGATGAGCTAAACTTACCGTCTATGTGTTTAATTTGAAATTGATCAATAATAATTGGGATTGTATCGTTGAAACTAATCACTAACAAACAAGTTGGTAATATTAAATACTATCTTTTAATTATGAATTTTAACTAATTAATTTTACTAATATTCGAAACTTTACAGCTAAATTAAGTCAATAGATTTTCTCTATCTTATGCACGTATATTATAATGAATGAAGTATTATATTATAGAATTGGATTTTGAAATTATACATAAAAATAAACTGCATCGAGTATCATCCTTCCTTTATAATGGAATGTCATCGTGTAAATTATGTGACTATTAAAAATAATTACAAGATGTTATCGTGCATTCATTTAGATGGTCGTTTAAAGAAGTTCTTTTTAATATGAATTTTTTTTTAGGCATACAAATATTCATTCTAGTACAATACCATTGCAGCGGAGTAGATTATTTGTGGCATATTTAGTGCTCGCATTACTATGTATAAAAGGGCCGGCATGCATTAATAATTATTGTACCTGTGTTTGAAAACTGAAAAAAGCCATTCTATGGGTAGAAACAGGTTCTGAGAGAAGCTTAAATTAGTTTTGATGTGATAGGGATTCATTTGCTCTAAATTTGATACATTTTTATTTTTCCGAAACGCATCAATCGAACTCACATTCATCTTAACTAGTTTACGTAGATGGCATTATGGTCAATAGAAATAACACGCTTAAAATATAAAAAAATATTATACAGAAGTTGAACAAGAACTTGCGCTTAAGGATCTTGGAAAAGTTCATTGCTGTTGGTGTAGAGCACAAAGAATTCTTTGTTTAATTTAAGTCAGTTTATGATAACACCTATGAAAGAGACCTTAGATTATGGATTATAAGTCCATAAAACTGAAAACACAGTTCTTATAGCATTTGCACATGCTGAAATGGTGGCGATATTGATAGGAAGTCCATAAGTGGATATACGTCTACTTTGGCAATAATTTAGTCTCTTGGAGTTCAAAGATCAAACAAAATGTGGAAACAAGGTTTAGTGCTGAATTATAACATAGAGCAATTAATTGGAGAATTAGTTATAAAAACATGTAGAACACTATGATTCGGAGTGATAATACAAGTGCTGAAGCAATTACCACCAATTCAGTGTTTTTTTTTTCCCATAACCAAGTATATTGAAATAGATCTATGTTTTGTTTGAGGCAAATATTCTGCTGGTGACATGCATGAAAATCAAATGCATTCCAAGTGAAGATCAAATAGCTGATTGTCTCACCAAACATTTGCCATACAACAGGTTCTCTTATGTTAAATCAAGCTCAGCGTTCTGCCTGGGCCCTTGAACTGAACGACTATCGGGCCTGGCAATGGACTGCCCAAGTGTCAGCCTCCAAATTAGCTGTTGTGATGCAAACGACAGAGGATCTGGATGAGGACCTGTTTACTTCTAGCAGTGCTAACTTCTTCTGTCTAAATTTATGCTTATGCATATCAAATAAAAAAGATCTAAAAAAATCTCAAATATAGTTTATCTGTCTAACCATATTGTTAGGGTTAGTGATAAAAATTCTTTAAGATTGTGTTTTATTCAATATTACATTAAGCCATAATTTCTCCTTTCATGCAAGCCCTTAACATAAGCTCTGCAATTCCCCTATCAGCCATGTAATCAACATCGCAGCATTCCATTCTTCCTGCCTGAAAATGACAAAGAGGAATAAATAAATAAATATTTTTTTTTTCTTTTTGTTTGATCGTACATAAATAGGCAACAACTGAATCCTTGATTACTTTTAAGGTTTGTGAATGGTTTTGATAACTTAAAAGGCATGTTTGTAAATTGAAATAGGGTGTACTTCTATTTAATTTTTAATAACAAGCGCATCAATACCTACATCCAATAAAATAAATAGGAGAAAAAATTATAAGATAATGACATTTTTTATTGAATGGTCAAATGAGAACTGTTTTATACAATTTTTTTTCTTAAAATATTTAAGTTTGGCTCAATTTTGGTGTGAATATGTTATTTTTTTTAATATTTTCTAAATTTAATTTCAGTTAATTTTGAATAAGCTGCAAATATTTTAAAATTAAAAAAGATAACAAATCGATTTTTTTTTTTTATTTGAATCATAGATTAACGCTTCCGTCCTTAAAAACCAAACTTTCACTACAAGTCTCCTCTTTAAAAGCAAAATAATAATACAATGTTAGGAAACATACCTCTTTCCGTTCTGTTACCGATGAAAGAACATGAATGTTGACGACGGGATCAGCAGAATGATTGCCGTTTATCAAACAAGGCGGCAAATTCCGCTGCCAGCTCCGACCATAAGTACTAACAACAACTTCATCCAATCCACTGCTCTCCACTTTCTCCATGAAAAACACATGTGGAGCTTCGCAAGGATCATTATTCAGCCACCGAGTGTTGAACATATACATGGGTGGTTGTTCATTTTTCCACGGACCAAAAGTCTGGAGGGGTTTCCTCAGAAAGCTGCGAGGGAAAATACTTTCATAAATATGAGCTGAGTATCCCCATGAGATCGAGAAAGTCCAGTTTTTCTGCCTGTAATAGCATATGGTCTGTTGAAAAAGACGAGATTGATCGATATTTGCTGCTTTCATGAGGTGGTTTATGGATTCGGGACGGGTTTTTGAGGGAAAGATTGGATCAATGGAGTCGAAATGATGGAGGGTTAGTGAAGGAGTGTTTGGATGAGATGATAGCAGGCCTGAAAGGTCGCCATGAAAATCAATCTGCACGCGTAAGATGTTTACAAAATTAATTTCTATATTAAAATTAAAACAGTGAACCCATTAATTTAAAATATGATTACCTGGTGAATTCCCTTTTCGATGGTTAAATCAACTCCCAAATCAGCTAAACATAAATATGATAAAAAATCACTGACATACAGGTGTGGGTATCTCTCAATACACCCATCAATCTTTGGTGCTAATGCTTCAACTAGGGAATAACTCAGAGCATATCCAGCTCCACCATATCCCATGTCAAAAGAGAAATCAATGTTTGACCTGATAGATTCTGAATTTGTTCCAACGTAATAGTATTTAGTATGATCATATTTTCCCAACACGTGAACCAAATTATCCAAGAAAACTAGTGTGTCATCATCTACCATTACATACCATCTCACATCTTTGTTATCTCCAAGCCTATATGTCTCTAAAATTGAACGATAAATTCGAACCACAACTGGGCTTGCAATTTTAGGGAAGAAATCTAATTTCGTGATGTCTTCATTGACACGAAAAGGTGGAGAAGATGAAGGCCAAGGAAGAAGTTCTCCTGTGGGAGCTACATCTAACCAAAGATTTCCTCTTGTTTTGTTTTCTTTCCACCACGCTTCAGTGTATGATCTTCTGTATTTCCATGTTTCTATGCTACCCACCATCACAAACATAATGTGGCTAATATTTGTTGGATAATTGGTAGTAACATTGGGTGGTGACGATGACGGCCATTTGTAATCAATGAAGGGTATGGAAAGATCTTTCGTTTGGTTATGCGGATGATTATACAAGAAGGTAAAAACCAAGATGAGGGAAATGCTAGAAATGGCTATCGGTTTGTAGAAAGTCGCCGGTGATAAATGTCGGTGTTTTGGGTGAATTGGGCTAAATTTGGTGGCAGTTGGAGACATAGTGAAAGATAGAGACTGTAGGAGAATGAAAATGGGGGTCGGTTTAATATAAAATGTAGTGGGATTCTTTAATTGTTGGTTAAATTTGCTACCATGTGAGGGAACGCTTACGTTAGTCAAAACTTTCTTTAATTTTTGAACTAATTTTTCCCACTATCTGCCTAATAGCTAGTTGACCAAATGCCATAAGTTAATGAAGCCAGTTACATGTTGAATGAGAAGTAGCTTATACTGCATGATTGAGAAGAAACTTGGAATAAATTAAGGGAGATTAATGCATAGTCGTATACTCTTGTATTTTCAAGCTACCCGAGGTCGACAACGTTGGGATATAGGATATTTCTTAATGCCGTATGTTATAAGGCTGGGATATATTAACTATAAAGTTGTAGTTGGCTTGGCACGAACATACATCGAATTTTGTCGAATTTAATTTATAATTCACTGATTATAAAAGAAATTGTGCTAACAACAAAAAATTAATCCACATGCAAAATTATAATATCATTAATTTTGTCAAATTTAATTTATAATTGATCGATCTAAATGAAAATTATGAGAATAACAAAAAATTAATACATATATAAATTATAATCTCATTGAAATCACAAGATATTTTAAGAATGTTCTAGGAGAATGGGTCCAATTAGACTTACCATTTATGTATTTAGATTAAATTAATCGATGATTATAACAATGAGAGAGAAAATTTATCACATACGACATGATTTGACTGATAATTCCTCCTTACATCCTTCCATTACAACAGAAAATTTTATTGAATCAAGGATGAGACTTCGTTTATAATGGCGCTTTATCGTGGCAATTGTGGACTAGATAAAAAATAATTATAAATTGTTATCGTCCCGGCATGGCTATCTTAACATAAAATTTTCGATGGGTCGTTTAAAGATTTTATTTTTTCAATTTTTTTTTAAGCTTCGAAACACACATTCTAGTAGAATGCCATAACAGTGGAGTGCATTGTACAGTTTAATAACAGATCTTAAACATCTCCAGTCCTATATCCCGAATAAATAATATGCAGATCAGAAGGGATATAAAAGATTATTACGGACCAATCCCAGTGCACAAGGATTTACTTATTATCATGATATGAAGATAACATAAAATTAAATACTCAAACAGTTAGGGAAAAGTTAGCACAAAGGCACAAAAAAGATAACATAAAATCATGGTCTTCGGAGGCTTTTATGTTGTATGAAACGCAAAGCTGTTTTTGATTTGTAAATTGCAAGGAACCCCCCTGGGTTAAAATTTGGAATATTAAAATATACAGGCAATCCAAAAGAAAATAGTGGTTTGACTAAAAACAGAGTAAGGCTTTGTTGTAGATTTAACTAAAGACCCTGAAAAGATGACATATAGGCTTTTGCATGTATGACGAGGGGTGTGCGAAAAGAACGGTTTGGTACTAGATTGCAAATTTCAAAACACACCCTCAGTACATGGAAAAAGAAAATAATGACATATATTCTAATTATAGAGAATCTTGTCCAGCTATATTACATTTGCGCAGAGATAAAGTTCATACACCTGATTTGGAAACCAACAAAAACGTTTTTGGTAACTCGTTTATGGGTCGTTTATGATATTTTTGCAAGCTTTTTGATAATATTTAAACTAAATATATGGAAAGGTTTTATGATTTTTCAAACCACATGTTATATGAACTCCATATTTGCAGGCAACATCTTCCATACAGTTTGTGGCGTAATAACAAGGACTAGGCGTTACCTTTCAGAGACGTAGATTCTGAGCTCCTGCTGTTGAGGAACCTACTTCACTTCATTCGCCATCCTGGTACTAATCATTGATGATATGATGAATACTTCCTTCATTTTTGCCTCCCCTCAGTTTCGGATCATTTAAAACTCAGTACTACTGCAAACACAAAATAGATTCTGAGTGCGAAGCGTGTAAAAGGCAATTTGTACGAACATCATGTTTTAACAATTTGGTGTGTCTTATACCTACTAATGTTGTAGGTTTTTCTAGTTATACAGTTTTCCTAGGAGAAAGGACTAGCATTGATCTCTTGACTGAGATATGTAAATTTTCATGATCATCTGTTGAATGATTAACTACAGAATTGCTATTTTTCTCCCGTGGGAGAAAACAGTAAAGAGCACAAATTACACCATTTTAATGCTTAGCCCACGGCCACAATATAACACCAACATATCTCAGAACCATACGAGTCAGTTCTGCTAGATTTGCTCTATCTAATTCCAGAAAACTGAAAGATAAGAAAAGAATTAAACTTCTCGGGGGCCATCGAATGACTGAGTCTTTCTCAAATTCCAGTGAAGGCCATCATGGATGCTGCGTAAGAAGTCATTGGTAGAATCAATTTGGCATGCCGTAGCAACAGGCCAAGGTGCCATGCTGCACACAAGCGCATCACCAGGTGCTAACTGTTTCCTGTCCTTGCCATCAAATGAGGCCCAGGCAGGGCTTCGACTATTGAAAGGAATTTGAACCCGCACTGTCACATGCTCAGGTAGTATCAAAGGCCGAAAGGATAAAGAATGCGGACAAATTGGTGTAAAAAGAATGCCAGGAACCTGTGGATGCACCATTGATCCCCCAGCTGCTAATGAATATGCAGTGCTACCGGATGTTGTTGATAAGATTAATCCATCCCCTTGCACACGTGTGACAAAGGAGTTGTCACAATAGCACTCCAAATTTGTGAGGTATGACGATATTCCACGGTCGATTGTAACCTCATTCAAAACAAGTATAGGCTCTTCAGTTTCAATCTCATTTTTAGCCGCTTCTCTAATAACTTGGCACTGTAGTCGATTTCGTAATGTGATGCTAATGGGACCCCTTAAAACTGAATCGAGGCAATCTCTGTAGTGTTCACTGTCTAAAAGAATGTTAAAGAAGACTTTAGAACATGATAAAGGCAAGCTAATGCTCATTATTATTCAAAACTAAATTTCTGAGAGAAAAACCAATATTTCCAGCTGCTAAATTCAACAATCAATTTTCTCTTTCAAGAAAATAAACTTCTTCAAAGATGGAGGATACAAAATGGGGTCATAAAGCCCAAAGACCCTAAAGAAAATGGGACAATAGGAGGAACCGGTCCTTTGAAAATTGATGCTGCCTGCAAAACAAGAAGCCGTTGATAAGTGCTTCTTAAGGTATTAATGCAAAATAATCGATAGTTAACAACAGAAATTGACTCTAGTTCAAATCCAAATCACATGATTTTAATTCTGAAGAAGTATATCCCATGGTAAGCACAATACAAATTACAATAAACCCTCTATCCCTACACGAGAAATTGTTGGTTGAAAACTTAGACATCCTGGTTCTAAAATTATATCAACAAAGATCAACATAAATAATTACATTTGTATAAAGAGATTACTTCCATTATGACAAAAGCAGGACGAACGAACATGCTATAAGGTAACCACAACCAAATACATGTTAAGTGAATGAATTAAACTGAAATAGCTGAAGCAATAAACAGAAACAGGCATTTCAAAGTTTTGGCACCAATGTAGTGAATTACTTGCACGTTCACTCCAAGACAATAGCTTTCTGAGAGTTGAACCTAAAGAAGTGTATCTGTTTGTTCTTTCTGCAGTAATATAATATTTGGTAAGATCTAAACTGTCCAACCAGCTCTATTGGAGTCAGAGAGTATAATGTATGCACGAGAGGCAGGGATTTGAACTAATTTTCCTAACGTAAACAAATACCACTATAAAACATGATGCAGAACAGATAATGGGTGTGCCAACTTTGTAGCACTGATGATCACACAACAATCTACCACCGAAACTGATTCTGTAATGTTCCAAATCATTCTTGCCATCTCATGTCATCAACACAGGATCAGTAAAGATTGAACACACATACCCAAAGGACAGTTCCATCTCCACCAAGAGTCACCACAAGGTCAACTTTCATGTGCAGGAGTAAAATTTCTTCTTCTGGAAAGCAATATGATCAACTAGTCATTGGAAAAATTGTAAGCAATCATTATGATAACAGAATGTATTATTTATAATAGAGCTTGCTGTAAAACTTCAACATCGTATACTCATATGCATTACAAAAGGGTGGAATATCATTGCTACCTACAAACCTTAGCCCAGCAAAAATTAAACATTGCAGGAATCAGTACTGAATCAGTTTACGCATAAAATTTTCCTCAATCTCACTAAATGCATGGTATGTAACACAGTATCATCTGAGGAGATATAGTATCATTAGAATAGGTACACAAGTCACATTAAAGATACAGAAGCCAAGTGGTTTGGGCTGTATGCCAAGAAAAGGGGGGGTGGGAGGAATTGAACTGAAAATGATGTTATGAGGACATAAATTTTCCCACAGAGGCGATCTGTATCCAGATACAATGACCTCTTGTTACCACCAGATTATTAAATAGAAAAGCAAAATTAATAATTATAGGAAATCAACTAAAGAATAAAGTTTTTTTGAAATAATGAAAACAAAGAATCAACATCCACCAGATCAGTCACAAATCTGTGAGAGGAATCAACTGTTCTCCCCCAGAATCTGTGGTAGGAGAAGGATAATATGCAATTTCCAGTTGATTATATCCTTATATTTACCTGGTCCCATCTTCAGCTTACATTTTAGGCAAGATAGTCCAAGGGACTATTCTGAAAGTATGAATAATTAATTAATATTTTATAAACTACTAGGAAACCGAAATTGGTTAATCAAGTTTTGGTTATAAGAGGTCAACATAACAAACAATTAATCAGACCAATTACAGTTCAGTATTTGAGTTTAGGTAAATTAGTCCGAAATAGGTCTAGTTATTGTTACCCTACCTCATAAATTACAATAAGCTGTCCTTATAAAATAATTGATGATAAAGTCTTATCATATTTATATCCTCTTTCTCAACATTTATTTTAGACATGAATTAGGTAACAAGCAAAGGTTTTAAGTGGCATCAAATAAATAACATCCAATAAATGTTCCAATAAATATAAATGTCAGATGTTTACCATCTTTCCATGTTTGAACAAAGGTAAAATAAGATGATTCTGTTAGAAGGTCAACTCTCACTCGTGGCTCTACATAGATGTTCAGCTTTTTCTGCTCTCTCAGCCATCTGTGAACAAAAAATCAAGAATAGGTTAACCATAAATATGATCCAGCATTTGTCCTTTTAAGTCACAAAGGCAACTAACAATGTTAATGATATCACACTACACCATCCTAGTAGTTGCTAATATTAGAGAGTAAAAAAAATATGAGAAAAATGAAACAAAGTTTTAAATCAGATGGCTGTATGTAAAATAAGCTGCCAGGGTGTCTGACTGCAGGATGACAGAAACAACACGTGTGAGCAAAATCTGATGGTCATATCATCCGTGTCAAAAATATTAAATACCAGTACTCTATAAAGGGTACAGCTAGCCATCACAAGATTATTGAAGAAGAAGAACTCTAATAGAAGACTCCTATTCCTCTCTGTCATGTATTTTTTGTCATGTCACTAGATACAATAACCACTTCTGCACTACTAACTTTATCACTAAAGAGCATAAAGCAACTAAAAAGATAAATTGAAGCACAATACCGTTATACTGCTAAGTCACTCAACTAATATAACTAGTCAAATCCACAGTTTAATGCACAATAGAAGTATTGCTTGCAGTGCAAAATGCAAACAATAATATTGTTTGATCCACACCTGATCATTTGTGCACATAAAATTTGAACAGAAGTTGAATTTGGTTTGGTCAAAATAAGCACAGTCCGTGGGGGTGATTCCCACCTCAACGAAATCTGAAATGAAAGAGTGTTAAATGGGCAATAAATGGAAGCCACCAGCAAACTAATGCTATAAAGTTCAAAAGCTGAATGACAGAAAATATAAAATATGAGGAAAGAATTACAAAGAAAGCAACAAATATGAGCGTCACCTGACAATTAATGACTCAAAATATAGGCAAAAGAACATCATCAAATGAGGACAGCACCTGTTTACTGCTGCGCTCTGCAGTTGTTATATTTCCTTTTTCAAAGTAGACAATATCATGCTTGTGTTGATCACTCTTTTCCCCTTTGCTCCTCCATGAAAGTTTAAAAGATGCCTATACCAGGAAACACCAAATGAATGGTGGGAAAATATGAACTTCAGCACTAACTATTTCTCAAATGAACAGAATCAGATTTCATCGTTATAAATTGTAATTACGCAGCTCAAATTTTCCACATTGATTAAATGAAAATATATAATCTACAAGAAACAATGGAAAAATAGTTGGGAATATTACCAAGACTGTTTGCTCACCATAACAATTAATGTTTTGAACACTAGATTAAATCGGTGCAATTGAAAAGGACACTAGACTAAGTCAGTTGCTCACTTGTAGGGGAAATAGAGGAAAACAGACCTAATGCTCAAAAACACATCCAACAATAACAATGAGGGCAGTGATAATATTAGCGAAAAGAAAAGATACCTTTCTGATAATTTTATTACAATGAACTGTATTGGAATCAAAATCTCCCACATCCTGAAGAACGTCATGAGCGCAAATTCCATGCTCCAAAACCCCATTAGAATGCTCATTTTCTTGTTTGCACAGCATAGGTTGGTTGGTCAGCTTACCCAAACTCCCTCCTTCAAAAACACTATTATTCTGTCTAAGACACTTTTCTGTAATACAATGAACAATTTTCTTCAGAGTAAGTAAAAAGGCAATGCTGCTTAAAGTATTAAGTACAAGCAAATATGCATAAGAACATGAAATAAGAAAGAGAACAGCATTATCCATGAAGACAAGACTAATATATAATTATTTGGTCATTTCACCATATAGGAATTTACCATGTATTAGTTAGTGTTTCTACAAAACGGTTAGTGTCAAAATCTAAAATCAGTTCCTTGGATATCAACAATCATAATACTAGACAGGAAAATACTTCTCTGACCAGCCTAGAAACCTGTCTTGTTCCACTCCTATAGTTTCCATTCTTAGTGGTCCCAGCTTGGGGCAAGAGAAACTTCTTGGAGATCATTCACATTAGGAATTAATTAGCCCACCAAGACCACATTCTCTTGAAATGAAATTATGGAAGACATGGGACTTGCATCAACATGTGCAAACTGCAAAGAGATGTCATGAGTTTTTTCATAGATAATCCGAGGGTAAGTGTAGCAGTTTATTTAGTGCAAAAGAGCTCACCAACCGAAAAGAAAAAAAAAAAAACTATGCATTTGCAGGCAGAATTGATAATCACAACTTGCATCCTATAAAAACTGGAAGTGAACCCTTCAACAAGCTCAAAAGTTTATCTTTGGTACACAAATCTAAAACATGCCCATAACCAGCAACCTCAACTGTTAATACCCCTTTAGGCATTAAACTTTCGGTGTTCAAGAAGAAACGAATAATTCATTTAACAAAGGTGCAATACCCATTCAAATAGGCAAGTTCAAAATATACACAAACCATAAATACCATAAATTCAAAATGTCCTATTTTCAATGTTACCAGTCACCTATTTCTGGAACGTAGTGGTTGTGACAGGATCAGTGCAGTGCAAAGTTAGGGGGCTCTACATGCTAAAATTATAATTCCAAAATTAGTTCATATTATATATGGCATGTATAAACTATCACAAATAGAGTACATGGACAAAATAATTTATTAAAAT
>JAWDEX010000007.1:1877032-1896525 GCA_035221805.1 Trichilia hirta | reverse complement strand
GTCATAATTGAAACAAGTCTATAGTTTTAAGTAATTTTATTTTTAAATTATATCTATTATTATGCATATTGTTGCATATTATAACCAGAATAAATCAAAAGTAGAAGCATATTTAGACAGCATATTCAAATTAAGACTTGAAAATTTATAGCCAATTGGCAGACTAAAATATTTGGCTATGAATGAAATGATTATCAAAATAAAAATAGTAATAGTCAAGTACAGATTAAGCCCTTTTGAAGCTACAAATAACAGTAAAAGTCATATCTAAGACTAATGATTATGCTGATAACCAAATACAATAATATTTTACAACTTAAATCCTAAATCAAAGACAAGTCAGCATTACTGTATTTGGTTATCAGTATAATCATTATCAAAGACAGAGAAATGAAAGAGTATCAATAACAACTGTGTCTTGTTCAATCTTATTCAATTGACGTGGAAGAAAGGGAAGGAAAATAGAAGAAGAGTGGAAATGATTGCAGAAATAAGGAGAGAAACCAAAACACTTTATTCGAGAAATGATCGAAGAAACAAGGAGAGAAACCAAACATTTTATTCAATAATCCATCAATACCATCCAGTCTTCCCCAAAACCTAAAAATAAGGGGCTATTATAGTGCTCAAACCCTAAATCACATACGAAATTAAAATCAACTTCTGATAAAGAAATTAACCCCTAATAAGTAATATAATTCCTACTCAAATAAGAAGCCTAAAAAAACTCAACCAATAATAAAATCTAGACCCAAATAAGAAATAAATTCCTAAATCCTAAATAAACGATAAATTTTATTTCCTATTATGCACAAAAAGAATGTTGGCTATAAAAGTTAAACCTTAGCACAACTAGGACGACACTTCTTAGGAGAGAATCTAAATGTTGAACATCATATTATGTGCGAGTGGGTCTTTATTGAGTCACACTGCATTGGCTTGAGGATTAGCTGAAGTGGATAATATTATATAGTGTGGAAGCAAATTTGTTACACATGCATCAAGCCTCAAAAATGATCTCCACCTCAGCCATTTTGCAACCCAATTCTTTATCAAAAGTTCTGAATAGTGAGAAGTCTCAATTAAGAAGAAAGATTTTACCCACGTGAGACAAATTTTTATAAGTTAGATCTATACAGTTGATGAGTTTGAATCATAAGGAGTCGGTAACTTCTCTTGCAAAACATTAAACATTAATATTTTTTAAATCACAAATCTCAACCTGAAAATCTATTCCCATCAAATGGCCCAAAATTGCAGCTTGACTTATAACAACTAACTCAATATATAGCATCAGTCTTGGCAATTATTAAATACAAAACATGAACTGATAAATAGAGGATCTTACAAAACAAAAACTGTAGATTATCAAATCCCATGTTGCCTTGTTTCACTTGAGCTTTTGCATTTACTTTGTGTTTTTGCCGATGCTAAGTAACCATTAAACACAGAAACTTAAGCTAATAGGAAAGGCCAAATAATAGTATTTAAGCTCTAGCACATCCTCATGTGCAAGACACGTTGATCAAACACAAGATCAACCACAATATTGCAACTAACATTATGTTCTAACAAGCTAATGCTCAACTTTCATTTCCCATCTTTCATCTCTTCTAGCAATTTTCTTCCATTCCATATTAAGAAAATGTTGTAAAAACAAACTCTCTATTTATAATTTCTCATGGTGACTCAAGAAAACAAAGATATTGAAATGGAAAATTCCATTGTCAAAAGTGGTGTTGAAATGTTGCAGAAGGAGTTTGTTTTCTCAACTTAAAAGTTTTTCTCAATGCCCTTCATAGTGTTCAATAGGTTTTTCACACAAAGGGCTTTATAATTTTCAATTGATCATAGTATCCAAATACACTCAAGAAAAGAAAAGAGATCCATGCATTTCACCACCTAAGGAAAGAAACATTTTAGATCTTCATGTTGAATGTTGAATATAAGTAGTAAATATCAAGGAATTCTAAAGTAGATCTTTTAATAATGAAGGAGATCACATTTGAGAATTCCATTGACAGAAACCAAAAAATACTCTTTTCTTATCTACCTTTAACTAGATAAGCAACATTACATCGATGAAGCAATTACAAAGTTAGTGGTTTCCACGGTCATTTATCAATTATAATACAGAATATTGACTGTTAAGAAATAGACGGTCCATAAACTAAGAGAAGCAAAACAAAAGATAGAAAGAACTACAAAACAATTCGCAAGGAATACATTTACAAGAAGCTAATGGTCACATTGACAAAAAACCAAATCAGTTATGCTATCAAATATCAGCCATATGCAGTAAATTCAAAATAGTGCGGCCATACAAAAAGGGGCATTGTATAAAATACTAGCCTACAAGACTAAACGTGAAACAGAATCTGAAACAAATCTGTAAGAGGGCAGGGCAACTACCCTCTCACTAATAAATGCCCTCAAATAAGACTCAAGTGGCAGAAGAAGATTTGGTTTAGCTGAATTCATCTAGTTTAGCGAAGCCTTATAAAACATGATTTAAATGTTTTCTAAATTGTTAACTTTAAAGAATTTTTAAATTTGTTTATATTTTTAAATAATTAGAAACCTTTATTCTCCAACTGCAGATTTCGTGTCTTCTCCAGTTCGTATCTACGTTTCCATTCAGCAGCCTCAGCTTGTGCAGCAGCCTTCCCTTCAGCAGCCTGTCTCAACGCCTTTGCAACAGCTAAAATTTTTTTTAAAATTATATAAGCATCAATATTATCAAAAACATAGGCAAAAAACAGTTCCACAAAAGACAAAAATGTGTTCAAGAATAAGTCATCAGAATACTTCTCAGGGCCTCTGAAAACTCTATAAGATGGTCATCTGATCCATGAACAGGATTTTGTTGAAGAAGTTCCTGCACCGCCTTCTCAGAGTGGAGCAGAGAAAGTGAATCACCAAAACCATTCTCTGGCTGTGAGCATGAAACACTTGCATCTCCGTGTCCAAAGGAAGCCTAGGAGACAACAGATATAAAAGTAACAGACACAACAAAATATACTTGGGAGGAAATCATTATCAAAGATGCTATGCATGTATAACATAAGGATAGCTGTAGATTACTAGGATACAAATAGAAAATGGAGTCTGTTAGATATTTTTTCCCCTAGTAATATGTTATACCACATATTATATAACATAATTTCAAAACCAAGGCAAGTCATATGGCTTCTTCAAGACAAACGAATTTTACATATACACATACTTTATCATGTAGACTATCCAATTATAACCAACAGGAAAAGTAAAGTCCAATATCAGTAAAGAATCCATGACACATCTTCAATCTTAAAGACAGCAGGAAAGCCAAATAAAAAAGACACTGAAGGAAAATCTATAAACAGCATAAATTACTTCCCTTCGTAACTCTCTTTATATTTCATCGACAATGAAGCTAGTAATCCATTTAATTTAAAGCAACCTAAGCGACCATAAAGCCATCTGGGTTAAAAAACGAACCAAGCACTTAAAGTCACCTCACTGTTAGTGCCAACTTATTCTAACAAATTCAATCCAATGTCTTTGTGATTGACAGGTGATCAGCTAATATCAACGCATTGCACACTAGCCATGATCCCATTCAATGCATAGACATACATAATTGTTGAAATTACAAACTTTAGCCAAATTGTTAGGCACAGGTACCGAATTATAAGTCTTTCTTTCTGGTCATCAGGTGAAAAACACAAATATTTCCAATTATCCTACACGTAGTCAGCAAAAGCTACCTACTGATACAGATAAATACAAAGTAGAACGGAAATTCCCTAATATTTTCCATCTTTGAGTGCCACAGCTCATGTATTACCTTGATCAATTAACTGATTAGTAAAATTAGCTTAAAGAATTAAATTGAAATCAAGATTTGACTCATATTTAATAAATTCCCCTCACAGAAAGGGGCATAAACCTAATAACAAAAGAAATCATAGAGTCAACAAAGATATAGAAAGAATATGATGATTACATTAGAATCGAGCTTGCTTGGAGACATGACAGAATTGGTGATAAAGCTCCAGACAAAGAGAAAAAGAAAAAGAGAGAAATTGATCCCCTCCTTTTAAAATTCTCTCACACCTTTGATGAAATCAACGAATCCCATTTGTATTTAGAGAATTAGGTATATTAGTGCGTTGCAGAGCAAATAAACTATGATTAAATTAAAATTGTCCTTATCAGATTGAAATTAAAAAGAAGGTCCATTGAGACCGTGATTCACAATCCGAGAGATGAAAAATTAAGAAAAACAGATTTAGTTAATTAGGAAGAAAGTGGGTCCCACGTAAATACGTGTCGATTCTGTAAGCTTTGAGAGGCTTGGTTGGGTCGGCTGTCCTGGTACGAGATCGAGATGGAGAATGGCATTAAAAGAACAGAGTGACAAAGCACTAATCTGGTGGAAGGACTGCTACCAGATCCTCAAACCTGTACATCCAAATTCAAAAGTCAAACTTTTGCATCCGTTAGATTAAGCCCTCTACATATTCAAAGAAAATTATATATATATGTATGAATGTCTTACCTTATAAATTTACCAGTTAACACCTTTAAAATTAAATTTTTTATTAGTTAAATAATATTTTTTAATAATTATTATTTATAATTTATATATCCTAAGATTTGCATATAGCCCACATATATTTTTAAACATAAATAATAAATTTTCACTTTAACTCTTCGCAATATATGTTAAAATGATAGTGTAGTGAAAATTTTATTTTTTAGTATATTTTAAAAAATTTTAAAATTTTAAAATAAAAATATTTTAACTTTTAACTGTAAATAGCTCATTTATATAATATTAATATTAATTTACTACTAATAACTTAAATATTATACACTAATTTTAAAATATAATATTTTTTTATCATACTCTATTCTATCTCTTCCTTGTGACGAATAAAAATATAAGTGCAATCATTTTATGATATTATTATAGAGAATTTAATTTTTTTCACCACCTAGTTTACTGTAAAAATTAACCAAGTAAAGTATTTCATGTAAAAAAGTTTAAATTATTTTAAAAAATATACGTCAAAGACTCAATAGAGATTTTTATATAAAAATATTAAATAAATAAAAATCTAAAGATAGAAATATTATTTTTTATAATACAAATTAATAATAATTTTTATCTTCAAATTTTTTAATTTATTGATAATTTTATCTTAAAATATTTTTTATTTTTTTAAAGTGTGAATCAAATATATTTTTCTAGATAGCTTTTGTTTTGTAAGAAATAATCTATTTATTTTTTAATATTAACAAATAAATTACTATTGTGGTATTTATAAATAATAATATTGGGCAATTTTTTTATTTTAAAATGCTTAATCTTATCCATATTAAAAGTTATCACGAGATAAAAAATTTTAATTATTATTTATTATATTGTGAACTTAAGATAAACTATCTTAACATGTTTTGTCTAATACCAAACCGTAAGATTAAACTAAAATTTATCAAAATTCGGGATATTATAAAAGTAATTTAATTTATGTAAACATATTATATTTTTATTTGCAAACATGTAGAATGTTAGGGACCCAAATGTTATTATACTTGTACTATTTAATAACCAGAGTCCGCCGATCAAGGTAGAATTTGACTGCTGATCCAATTAGAGCCATTCAAATACCGGGTCGGCATTGATATTCATTTAAAAGACTTAAACAAATATAGGACGAATTGTTTTAATTTAATTTAATTTTCGGGTAATGTTATAATGCATTTGGACGTACCATTTTTTCGTTCACATTATTTTATTAAATTTTTTTATAATATTTAATTAATTATTTTGCTTTTATTCTCTAACTTTATTATCCAAAATTTTATTTAATTTTATGTAATTTTAACTATTATAATAAATATGTGCAATTAATAAATGAAAATTGGTATGCTAATTCAAGTAAAAAAAAAAAAGTATATTATAAATTCTTTTTTTACCTTAAAATTCTCCCACAAATTATTTAAAACAATGAACTTATAATCGTATATGAAGCTTAAGGATAATTATGAAAATAATAAGAATTGAATGTTAATTAACACAATTAATTTAGAAAATAATATATAATAATATTCATCCAATGGACTACAACCCTAGCTTTAATATATAATAATATTATCAACATAATAAGTCAAAGTCTCCTGTAAAAGAATTATAAATAAAAAGAAAAGGACAATTTTGTCGATAATTTTGATCGACAATGACCTAATTGATTAGATTATCAGACACGCTGGAGACTCTTCTAAGCGTTTGTCTTCTTTGCTTGACCTCATAAAAGGGGAAAACTTTTATTATATATATATATATATATATTACAAAAATATCACATCTTTAATTAATTTATTTATGTCAAAATTTAATATTTTACTTTTTATTTTTAGGACTTACATAATTTTTATTAGAAAATTACACAATTTAAAATTTTTGATATAAAATTATAAATAAATAGCATAATTATTTTTTATTTTATTTTAATTTAACTTTATTAAACTATCTTATAAATTAAAAATATATATTTATTTTATATAATAGAACTAATTATATAAAATTCAAGATTTATTATTTATAATATAAAGTTAAAAGTATTGGTTTTAGATATTTTTTATTTTTAAAAAAATAAACAACTTAATGCTTATGTTCATATTTCAGTAAAAAAACAAATAGATCATTTAGATTTAGATATTTTAAAATTTACATTTCTAAAAAATTTAATAAAAAAATGAACGTTATAAAATTTTTATTTTTTAATATTACTACCAAATATAGATAGACAAAAAAAATTAACAGTATTAAAATGGCATTAAAATTATAGCGCCAATAACTTTTTCAATTACAATAATAATAAATAAGAATTTATATTAATAATTAAATAACAAAATCATCGTACAAAGAAACCATTATCATCCTGCTCGACAATATAATAATACAGATCCTTAATATGCTATTTAATTGTGCATGAATAAGAAATTATGAAATTTCTAGAAATAAAATATGCATTAATTTTTTCATGAAAAAAAAGGTTATCAGAGACTTAATAAATTATTATATTTTAACTATATTTTAGAACATTCCTTTTCATAAATTATGTGAAAATGATGGTTATTGAAGTATACTAATGATATAAATTAAAAAATATATATATTTCATTAATTAATCAAATTCATTATCCTAAGTTGCATGTACAGTCTCTTACAACAGATACATTCAAATGGAATAACGATGTGTCAATTTGATGATAAAGTAAGACTAAATTAAGGTTAATTTCTTTTGAGATTGTGGGTTTTTTCTGCTTTAATTGTAAAACTATAAAGTAAAATTAATTTTTAATAAAATTTATATATTTTTATATTGATATAGGAGATATAAAAATTTTATCCTAATCCAAATGTATCTAGTAATAGCAACGTATGATGAGACATAGCTTTTATTATAGAATTTCCATTCAACTGGTATAGGGATTGATCTCAATCTTTCAGGAATCTTCAGATTCAGGAATCGCTTTTAGTAATTTTCAAGCCTTTTAGCATTGCCGCGGCTCCTTCTCTTCTTGCCATTCTTCTTGCTCTACCTAAATTTTGTTGAGAAAGAAAATCTAACACATCACATAAATTCTATTCTCTCACCACTAGCGAAAACTATCACAAGTTCGTTTCGAGTCAGAATTTTTACAGCATATCGGTTATACCTAAAATCTAAAGAAGAAAAATTATGAGGGAAGCCGACTTTTTAGGATATAACTTCGATGAAAATTATGAGTGAAGCCGACTTTTTAGGATGTAAACTTCGATGACTAAAATCAAGTACAAGATTAAAGAAGAGAAAGTGAGGTGAGAAAGCATAAATAATAAAAGATTGAGTGTTTAAAAAATAATACCGTCGAAATTCTCTTTTGGGAGCAAAGTCTTAATAACCGAAATCTCAAAAGTTTTTACTCCAAAGAAGGTCTTCTTTTTCAGATTGTGGATATTATATTTATAGTAATAGGCACATGTGATTATCGAAAAAAGGGAGTTTGATTTGATAAAAGGTGGCTTATTTAAGTGTTGACAGGTCATTTTACTATCATGTTTTATCAAAATATGGTGGCGCAATAAATTTTTGTTGTTTAAGAGGCATGGCATGTCAAGTTTTAAATGTTATTGATGCCTAAATTCTCTCCAAGTTAAAAATCCAGTGCACCACATAAATTTTACTGTTGCGATTGATGTAGAGACTATGCAAAATCATGTCCATCTCTACACAAAAACTTTGGGGGACTGCCTGAGTTCAAAGAAAAACAAACTAGGAGTGAAATCGAATTATTGATAAATAAACTCCGACGCTTAAGTCAGTGGATTATTCGAGACCAAGTTAAAAAAATGGATAAATTAAGAGTATTTGACTGTTTATCGACCCAAGAAGCTGATCTTGAGAAATACAAATAAATGCAGATTTTTTCTCTTAACTGTTAAAAAAATGGTCCTCAAATGAATCGAGCTCCTCTTAGTGTAGCAATTTTACCATTTATAGGGTCTCTGCACATGTGAGTATCGGAGAACAGGAGCCAGATTAGACAGAATTAGGTATGGTTATTTAATAAGTCTTTTTACTATTTTCTTATATTAAGTCTGAGACCGCAATGAATGCTTACAATTTGTAGGATATGAAGTCCTTTAACGTGGAGTTATTTCTCAAAAAACATATTTATATGTTCCGTCTGAGACTCTTATTTTTAAAATAAAAAAATTAAATTATTTTAATAATTAAAATAAGGGTCGAGACATTGAAATAATCGAAGTTGAGTTAAGTTACTTATTTAATAATAATTAAAATTAAAATTTTTTTAGTTAAATAGATGTCGGATAGATAAAAGTTATCAAGAGATACAAAATAAAAAAAACAAAGAAGAAATGAGAGAGGTAATAGTAAGATGAAGGTGAAGACGAAGACGAATATGAAGCATGCGGTGGGTCATCGTAAAATTGATTAGGGCAAACACATTTGAGTCTTTCTATTGACCAATGACTATTCCCTCGTTGAAAATTTGACGCACGTGGGATTTTGCATATTTTCCCCATCTTTTCCACCCGTTCAACAAAACTTTACTTGACGACAGAAAAAGGTCACGTCAACATTTAACTGAAAATGGCCAAGAACAAAGAACCAATTATTTTTCTTAGATTCTTCATCTTTATGCCTATTTATGTAATTCACAGCAAGTTGGTTTATAATTTAACAAATAAAAGGTATTAAAATTTTTAACGGACCGTAGAAACTGAAACCAGGACCATGACTCGTGTCTCAGCCGCCGGACTTGAAGATGATCCACGTGCTGTCCCTGTAACAAATCACTTACAAGTTGACACGTTAACTACTGTGGGCCCTACTGTCAAAGGTTGGATTACGGTTCATATCATACACTCTCGTCCTTTTTGTCTCTGTTGAAAGATGCAAGTGGAGGGATAAATCTCACATCTCATGCAATACGACAGAGAGGATATTTGTCAATAACGTTTACATAATTTTGAAGGGGATAAAATTAAAATTATGAATATGAAAACTTGGAATCGAGAGTAGGACTGAAATGGGCTTGATGAAAGCGGTCTAATTTTTAAAGCTTCAATTGTGCGGCCCAAATAATTAATTTACTTGATTTGGATCACCCCTAACCGCTACAATTTGGCACCACGCAATATAGTTCGGGGTTGTTCTTCACAAATACTATACAGCATATGCTAATATTGTTTAAAAATTATTGTGGCTATAAATTAATTATTAAATATAATGTATTCTTAAATATTGGAGTTGTATAAAAATTTAATAGTACAAATCAAAATGATAGTGATGATGATATACTATAGTACTTTTAATTTGAAAATGTTAAAATTAAGATATTTTTAAATTAAAAAATATTACTATATTTAATATTTTTCTTCAAAAAAATTAAATTAATTATGTTCTAAAAATATTAATTATTATATGATATTAGTAAATAAAATTATCAAATACTTATTTTCTAAAATATTTTTACTAAATATGTTTTATAATTCTTATTTTTAAAATATAATTTTCTAAAAAAGTTAAGAAAACATATTATTAACTTTGGAACATTAAAACAACGCCATTATTTTTATTTATAAAATTACTAATTGAAAAATAATATTCCACAGACTCTTAAATGGTGTTTTTTTTTTTTGCTAAAAATTATGAACTCTAAATACACCTTAATGTTTGAATCTTAATGACCTTTTCTTTTGTTTGAAATATAAATAGTTATTTTTTAAATGAAAATGTCTACAAATTAATTTTTTATTTTTTTAAATATTAATTAAAGAATGAAATCTTAAATTTTTATTATAATTAATGATGCAATATAAAAATAAATATATATTTTTAATTTATAAGATACATGAATAAATATAAACTAAAAAATTAAAATAATAAATTTTTATTATATAAAATCACTTTGTGTAATTCTTTAATAAAATAAAATATGTAAGTCTTAAAAAGTTAGTTTTTCATATGAGTAACGATGAGAAATAATTAATTAGGTAATGATATTTTTAAACAGATATTTAATTAGATTTTCGTACTAAAACACAACTTCTTTTATTAAACAAAAATTTTCTCTAAAATTTTATTAGGTTGAAAAAATAAATTTAATTAGTCAAAATAAACAAATTCATCCAATTAAACATATATAGACAAAAAAAACAAATAGACCCCTAATAAAGTATATCTTATAACCATTGTATTGAAGTTTTATATGTATTTATGTCGTGATCATTTTGTAGGTTGATCGTTGAATTATATATATATATTTTTGAAATGTAAAATTATTGATTATGCACCTACTGGGTGTAGACGAGTGGTTTTATTTTGAAAAATATTTGTGCTAATTCTAGATTCGAATTTTTTAAAATACATTCAGGTGTAAAAGTTTGGTACAGTCGAAGTTTTATTCTGTATTTGGTATCACTGTAGTGTGGTTCCTGTACATGATCTTAATTAATTCAAGATAGATATTGTATGATTTGCGGATATGTACTCTAAAAAAGTGAATGTCTAGTTTATATATGATTGACTGCCGCAATAATAATTAAGTATAATAATTTCTTGTTCATCTAAAATAAATTATTGATTATTTATCAAATTAAATAATAAGAATTCATTTTCAAGACTCAAAGCCGGCAATCTAACAAAAGTTAGAGCAAGCGAAGGCAGCTGACAATTTCATGTCGTTTATCGATTCGATTGGATTGTATATAAATACGGAATAAGAGTTAAAACACTAACTGGTACAGATCTTCCATTGGTTGAATGATTAACCATAATCCATCAAAGACGCAATGAATATTAAAATAATGCATCCATCACACCATAGGAATTCAATAGCACAGATTGCATTCTTTTTCTTTTTTAATTTCTATATGGTTTTTTTTTTTTTAAAAGAACAATGCTGGAAACACGCTCAAAAGCTATCCAAAATCATCATACATTATCTCACCCATCAAAAGGAACGGTCCAAATTCACCCGCGGCTCTCGTCGACTGCAGGGAGCTAATGGACATCAATGTCGACTATTTGGTGTCAATTTTGGGAAGGTGAAATCGGCCGAGTTGATAACGGATGAACTCGTAGAACGAGTCACGAGTTTACTGAATGGAATCGCCTCAAATCAGTGATAAAAAATGAAGAAATGGAGAAAATGTCGGCTGCCACTTTTTTCGTTCACGTTCCTCAGTTTAAAGACAACAAAATGTACTGTAAATATACAATTTGATAAACGTAGATTAATTAATTTGTAACTAATTACAGTAAAAAGTCAAACCTAGAACAAGCTAGAAGAACACGTGTATGGAAATTAAGTAGTATTGCAAGGTAGATTTCTCTTAGGATCGTGACAGGTGTTGAGGAGTAATGTACCAGCCTGCGCTGCAATATATTGCTTTATCAAAATTTGAGTTGTCCAACCTTTTGTTTTTTTGTGCTGAGCTGAATTGCAGTTCACGGAAAGTATCTAATTTTACGTACACCAAGTCAACAATTCCTTCTTCTCAGTTCAGCTTTGCAGCAACTCTCTTCTGATTCTGCTTTGTTTTATTCTCAACATTTTCCCTCAAGTTAAAGGGTTGAGGCATGACCAGCTTGTTCCTGAATTCTGCAAGTTTGGCAAAAGATAGTGCCTTTATAAAACAGTTCGCTACTTGATCATTGCTTGACAAATATCTGATTTCAATTTTCTTAGCAGTTACTTTGTCTCTAATATAACACAAGTCAATTTCTATGTATTTTGTTCTAGAGTGTGGCAATTCATGAAGCTATTGTTGCCACCATTGTACTATCACTCCAAATGACTGGTATGTTTAAAAGTGAATGATTTATTTCTTTTTAAGACTCAGGTAATCTAATTTGGTTTTGTGCATGCGAGAGTTAAAGCTCTATACTTTGATTTAGCACGTGATCTTGATACCATTTGTTTCTTTTTAGAGCACCATAAAAACAAGTTATCACCATAATAAACATAGAGTCCACTAACTGATTTTCTGTCATCAACATCATCGCTCCAATCAGTATTTGAGAAAGCCACCAAATCTAATTCTAAAGTTCTATTAATTTCCAAACCAAAATGCATAGTTTTTTTTGAGATACTTAACACCCTTTTACATGCTATCCAATGATCTTTGTTTAGTGAGGTCATGAATCGACTCAATTTATTTACAGCAAAAGTAATATTTTGCTTATAATTATTGCATATTGAAGACTTCCAATAAAACTTCTGCAAAAAGTTTTACCTGCAACTTTTGAGGTAGAGTATCTACTGAATTTAGTTGTAACACAAAGAGGTGTATTGACATTTTTGCAATTTTTCATGTCAGTTCTCTTTAGTAAGTCAAGAATGTACTTACTGTGAGATAAAAACAATGAATCTTTTGTTATAACCACTTTTACTCCCAGAAATAAGCTCAATCGACCTAAATCTTTTAGTGCAAATGTCTTGTTCAACTTTTCAACTGTGTCTTCTATTAGATAGATTTTACTTTCAGTTATTATAATGTCATCTAGATAGATAAATTCAAACTAAGCTTTTGAAGCTTACTTTAATATAGGGCCTTTTTTAGCTTGCACACATGTTGGAGTTTTATGTTATTTAAAAACCTTTCTAGTTGATGCATATAGACTATTTCTGTCAAAGTATCATTTAGAAAGGCATTCTTTACATTAACTTATCTTAATTCCCATTTCTTTGTCGTGGAAAGAATGATAATGATTCTAATTATTGCACCTTTGATCACTAGGCTAAAGGTTTCATTGAAGTCAATGCCAAGTATTTGATGGAAGCCTTTTACTATCACCCTAGCTTTTAATCTTGCTATACTCCTATCTAAGTTTTGTTTTACTTTGAACATCATTTGTTTCCTAATTTTCAAGTTTTTATCATAGGAAACAAGTATTCAAGTGTTATTTTTCTCTAAAGCATCAAAATTTTCTCACATTACTTGTTTTTAATAGTCATTTTGTAGAGCTTCTTTTATGCTTCTAGAAAGTGAGCTTCTGAGATCAAGATTATAGATCTTTAGCTTGAATATTCCACTCGTTGATCTTGTCATCATAAGGTAAGTTAATATTTGTTTTATAAGATGTGTAAGTTCTAGTGTAGTTGGATTTATTTGATTCATTTATTTTGAGGGTGATGGTGTATTTGGTATAGCTGTTTGACTTTGCTTAATATTGGTATTATGCAAGAATTCATCTGTGTCTTCAAGGTATTTTGGAAGGTATTTTGTAGCTGAATTACCTAATGAGGATTGACTATTGTTTTTTCTATCTATATTGATTTCATGAACTAGAAATGTTAGTGACATGAATTGATTAAAGAAAGTGCTTCCATCTTACTTAATTTTTGAATTTTTATCAAGAAATTTTTTGTCACTTGCAAAGGGAAAGTCGAATTCATGAAAAATTACATGTATTGAAATAAAAACTCTTCCTGTATGATGCATACATATGTAGCCTTTATGCAAAGAACTTAAACCCAATAAAACACATTTGGAAGAATGAAAATAAAACTTATATTTTTTGTATAGTTTCAATTATGAAAAACACTCATATCCAAACATTTTAATAAGAGATAGGTCTAGTTTATTACTAAAAGTGTATTTATAGGTGTTTTATTGTTGAGAGTTGGAGTGCAAATTTTGTTTATGATATAGATAGCATAGCTAAAAGCCTCTACCTAAAATTTAAAAGGCATTCTAGCTTGTATTAGGAGGGACAGACTAGTTTTAACAAGATATCTATGTTTCCTTTTAGCTTTTTCATTTTGGTGACTTGTATATGGACATGAATACCTTAGTTTTATTCCCTCACTTCTCAGCAGAGGTTCAAAACTCTTGTATTCACCTCTTATATCATACTAAAATGATTTAATTTGCAAGTTTAATGATTTTTCAATTTGTTTCTTAAACATAACAAAATGGACAAGGCATTTAACTTTCTGATTAGGGGAAAGAACCAAGTAAAATTGGAGAATTCATCTATAAAGATGATATAATAGTTGTAGCTTTAATTTGATAAGATAGGGACTGGTCCCTACAAATCTAAGTGAATTAATTTAAAAGGTTTGGTGGCTTTTGATTTGCTTGCTTTGACACTAAGTTTATAAACTTTACTAAGCTGACATGCATTGCAAAAGTTTAAGTCTAAATTTACATTTCTAACTTGAACTTTACAAGAAGAAAGAGTATGTTTGAGAGCTATTACATTTGGATGTCCTAACCTTCTATACCAAAGATCAATTTCATTTTTAGCTCTCAAACTTTCGTTATTTGATTTGTTTAAAACAAACAAAAAGATAGACAGCATTGACTCTGGTGTTTTAACACTTGAAACTTTTTTGACATAAAATAAGCTTGACTTAGAAACTATAGGTGGATGCAATTCTTTTGTAGGTTTTGAAAATATTAACTTGTACAATCCTCCATCATGTACTCATTTCAGCAAAACCTTCCCGTGAACCTTATCCTTAACAAGACATAAATCATTATAAAATAACACAATCAATTTATTATTTTGCACTATTTTGAAAATACTAATGAGATTTTTGTGATTTCAAGAACATAAAGCATATAATTCATATGTATTGGTGTCATGGTAAGTGTGTGGTTTGTAATAATTTTTATACTTCCTATGTGTGAAATTGTAAGTTTTACACCATTACCCACGAATAACTTGTCATCACCTGAATATTTAGTTGCTAAGTTCAAATTGCTAAGATTATTTGTGATATGATTGGTTGCACCACTGTCCAAAAACTATTCTTCCTCAATTGAGTTTCCAGCCTCTGCCATATATGCTCCTTTCTTTCCAATCTTCTCATTTGTTGTAATTGGAGGTTGAAAATCTTTATTGAATCTATACTAGCAGTTAGCCACTACATGCCTAACTTTGTTGCAAAGTTGGCATGTTGGTTTGTCAGCTTTGTTTACTTTACCTCTACCTCTTCCAAACATAAGCCTACTTGATTGAAGTTGGAACTTGCTGGCATTTTATTTGCTATTCCATAACTACCCTAATTTATTCCATAGTTACTTGATTATACAGCATATATCTCTCATTTCCATTCTAATTTCTTCTCTGGCCATTATTTTCTTAAACAAAAATTGTAGACAAACTAGGTGCAATATTGTAATTAATATAAGGAGTAAATTTTTCTAATTTACTTTCAAAGCTCAAAAGTGCAGTGTATACCTCTTGCTTAATCATTTTTCCAGCATTTGCTGAGATGTTCACAACAATAGGATTATAATCTAGCCCTAAGCCTTCCATTAGGAACATGGTAAGTTCTATATTTGAGATGTTGTTGCCTATTGCTCTTAAGCTTTCAACTAGTCTCTTGATTTTGTTATAGTAATCAATCATGCTAGTGTTATCCTTTTTAGAATTTGTTATTTTAGGCCTCAACTAAATAGATCTAGCTACGTTTGTACAGTAAATTGAGTTTTCAAAGTGTTCCAAACATTAAAGGATGACTTACACTGAATTATTATTATCAAGACACTTTTTGATAGTAAAGATAGCAGCCAACTCATGAGGGTTTAATCTTGTTTTTGCCAAGTTATATAATCTAAATTGATATAAGTTGTAGTTTCTTGAGTTTCTTTGACTATTGTATTATACTTTCTTGGTGATTTTTGAGAGTGATAAAAGTTTTCAAAACAAAGAAACAAACATGGGTATGGTGTATGGCATTTTAAGGCATAATTATTTAATTGATTATAAATTACTAACCTTTAGTGATAATTGGTGAAGATTAACACCAAAAATTTAAGTGTCTCCAAGAGAATTAGAAGGCTTTTTTTGCTCCTTATTTGGCTGGTTAGAGAAAGAGCTTTCAAAAATGGTGAAAAAAATAAAAAATTCCAACAAAAATAGAAAAATGGGCCCTTATATATTTTTTTTCTATTTATCATAATATCCTTAGCCTTTTTAATAAAGACAAATAGGTCTCAAAGCTTCCCTAACAAGCTTCATATAAAATATCACTTAGACCCTCTAACTTTAAAAAATTATAAATTAACTCTAAATTCGGTCAAACTTATTTTGACCAGATTTATTTTAATTTTATTTATATTTTTAAATATTTATGAAATATTTTAATTTACTTTAAATTACAATCGAGTCAATATCTTAAGTTCTCAATTTATTAAACTATTTAATATATAAACTGTTTACGATTTTTAACCAAATAATGTGCCGGAGAATGCTATCTCTCTTACGAATATTATTTACTCTCTTTAATAGTAAGGGCAAATTGAGATTTATATTGTAATCTCTCAGGTTTATTATGATATTAGCCGTGAATTGAAATCAATCTCATCAATCTCATTTTGAACTATTCGAATTCTCAATAACTATGGTTAACATCTAACAATGCGCTATAACCTCTAAATCATAATAAAAAAAATTTTTATCGAAATTTTTATGGCTAATTATAAGTTTTGTGTGAATAATCTCCTTTCTTTGTCTAATATTTACTAAATTAGGGCTCACAAATGTCAAAATTCTAAATTTAGTTATATTCAGATATTCAGTCAATACGAGCTAAACTTCTTACTACGAACTCTTCGTATGATATTTGTGTCTTAGCTAAAGACTTTATTTTCACTCATTTACTAGTATCTGACTAAGAACTCAAACTTGACTTGAATTAATAGTACCTCAAAATCTTTTATATTGAGTTAACGAATTCCATCTGACAATCATTTGCCTCTCAATATAAATATCACATGACTAAATTAACTTTTATGCATATGACATGATTATTTTTGTATTTATATACCATATAAATCATGTGTATCTATATCGATTAATAACTATGATATCTTAGATTTAAAGAGTAGTTAACACATTCATATAATTCAATGATAAATTATTGACAACATACATTCGTGTTATTCATCATAACTTTGATCACGTTTAAATAATAATTCTATAACTATTATTTCATACTAATATTCTAATGATATGACTATCATATTACTTGCACTTATATCATCTCATGGTATTTACCAAAAATATTCAGTGTGTCTACACTATAATATCAATGCTTAGTCGATATTACTTTTATAGGGAACACTTTGTATAACTTAATTATCTTGGACATTTCATATGCATATTTTATCATTAGTATGATTAGATAGAAGAAGTAACATATACACATGAATTAAAATAATTTTTTTATTAATAAAATATGTGTACAGTACATATATTTACAGTAACTCAATACAATATGCCCAAAACTGACAATACGAATGGTTTTAAGGCATACAACACTAACAAACTCCCACTTACACTAAAGTCATTCGCTGTTATATCTTATACCCATCTTCTCAAGATGTTGATCCAGTTGCTTTAGTGTCATCGCTTTAGTGAGAGGGTCAGCGACATTATCTGTTGAAAATATCTTTTCGATCAAAATTTCTCCAGTACTAACAAATTCTCTTAATATATGAATCTTTCATTGAATATATTTAGATTTTTGGTGTGCTCTTGGTTCCTTTGCTTATACAATAGCACATGTATTATCATATAATACGCTTATCAGATAAGCCATACTAAGAACTACCCCCAGTTTAGATACAAACTTTCATATCTATACTGCTTCGTTAGCTACTTCTAAAGCTGCTATATATTTAGCTTCTATAATAAAGTTAATTGTCATTATTTGTTTGAAACTCTTTCAATTTAAAGTCCTTCTATTACACAAAAATATAAAACTAGATGTAGATTTTTGATCGTCTACATCTGATTAAAAATCAAAATTCGAGTAACCATAAATACTTAACTCTTGAGATCCATAACTAAGAATCAAATCTTTAATTCTTCTTAAGTACCTAAGGATAGTTTTTATTGGAGAACAGTATTTTTTCTCGAGATTTGTCTGATATCTACTATTAACATTTACTGCATAAGTTATATTAGGTCAAATATATAGCATAGCATACATCAAGCAACCTATAGCTAATACATATAGAATACTACACATTCGTTACCGCTTTTCATTAATCTTTGGACCCATATCTCTTAAGAGATGAAGACTTTAATTAAAGAGTAGGAGACCTTTCTTAGAATTCTCTATCTTGAACCTTTTCAACATCTTTTTGATGTACAACTTTTGAGATAATCTAATTATTCTCTTTGATCTATCTCTATAAATACAAATTTTAAGAATATAAGTTGCATCTTCTAAATCTTTCATAAAAAGTTTTGGATAGCCAAATTTTGACTTTTGTCATTATACATACGTCATTACCTATCAATAATATGTCATCTATATATAATATGAAGAACGTAATCACAAGATTTTTAATCCATTTACAAACACAAGATTCATCTGAATTTTTGATAAAACTAAACGCTTTTATTGTTTCATCAAACTGGATGTTTCAACTTCTAGAAGCTTACTTTTATCTATAAATAGATCGATGCAACTTACATATTTTATGTGGTTTAACAAAAGACAAAAATTAATTAACTGTTTCATAAACAAATTTTTCTTAATATAATCATTAAGAAATGCTGTCTTGATATCTATCCGCTAAATTTTATAATCACAGTATGCTGTAATAGCTAGTATAATTCAGATAAATTTTATCATAGCAACATGTAAAAAGGTCTCCTCATAATCCAATTCTAATTTTTGAATATAATCATTAACAACTAGTCGTGCTTTATAGATCTCTACCTATCCGTCCTTACCAATCTTTCTCTTGAAGATCTATTTATTATCAATAGAAACTATTCCTTCTAAAGGATTAATAAGTGTCTAAACTTGATTCATA
Source organism: Trichilia hirta (assembly GCA_035221805.1). Lineage (NCBI taxonomy): Eukaryota > Viridiplantae > Streptophyta > Magnoliopsida > Sapindales > Meliaceae > Trichilia > Trichilia hirta. The sequence continues at coordinate 1,877,175 of JAWDEX010000007.1, read as the reverse complement.
TGTATGGAATCAATTTTGAATTTTATTGTCTTTAATTATTTTTCTAAATCTTTATTTAGGATTGCCTCTTTATAGATTCTAGGATCATCTCCATGATTTTTAGCTTCCACTAAGTAAGATTCAAAATCTTGCTCATTAAGAAA
>JAWDEX010000007.1:1865748-1876932 GCA_035221805.1 Trichilia hirta | reverse complement strand
TTTTTATGCTTTGATTAAAGAATTTTTTTTAGTTGTTTACTAATATTCAACTGGGAACTCAAATCTAGATCGAGCCAACGATACTTGAAAATCTACTATATCGAGTCAACGAATTCTTTCTGATAGTTATTTGCTTCTCAATATAAATAATCCATGACCAAATTAGCTTTTGTGTACAAGACGTGATTAGTCTTGTATTTATACACCATATGAATCATGTGCATCTATACCGATATGCAACTATGACGTCTAAGGTCTGAGGAGTAGTTAACACACTCATATAATTTAATGATGAATCAATGACATCATATATTTGTGTAATTTACCGTATTTTGATCACGTTCAAATAGTAGTTCTCTAACTATTATTTTACACTAATGTCCTAATGATATGACTATCATATCACTCGTACTAATATTATCTTATGATATTTATCGAAGATATTCAGTGTGCTTACTATACAATATTAATGCTCAGTTAATATTATGTCTGTAGGAAATAATTTAGATAACTAATTATCTTAGATGACTAGCCTGTATATTCTATCACTAGTATGATTGGATAGATGAAGCAGCATATACACATGAATTGTAATACTTTTATTATTAATAAATATTTACAATACATATTCTACAGTAACTTAATACAATATGTTCAAAACCGACAACACGAATGATTTTAAGGTATATAACACTAACATCAAGTCCCTGTTAAGGTAAATATTACATAATTGCCTATCCTTCACATAAACAATAATATACATTTTATACATTCTAGCCCTAATTAAATTTGTATTTAACTTTTTATATTGTAAATTATTTCTTGAAGATTATTTTTTTGAAGTTTGTAGTGATTTTTTTTATAAAAATAAAGATGAATAGAATATAAAATTTTAATGTTTGGTTAAATATACTTTTTTAGTTCCTTTTATTGTTATCATGATTGTAATTTTTTCTCAATTGTAATATATTTAAGAGTTAAATATATTGAATTAGACTTTTCTTATTTAAATTTTCTAAATTAAACTAATAAACTAAAATTTGCATGAATATGTTCAAAATTCATGGAAATATATATGTACTTTTTAAAAAAATAAATATATTTTATTTAATAATCTTTTAAACTAATATTATTATTTATATATAATTAAATATTTAAGAAATAATTTGTAATATTAAAAATTATAGGCAATGTGTTAGGGTGTCACGCCCCAAATCGAATTCTCTCACTTGACAATCGCCGTATACTCTTATATTATAATTTCGAGGGTAAAAATCGAAATATAAGAATAAAATTAATAAAATAAATTCAAACTAAAAATTTCTAAGTAATAAAACATTCAAATTTATTTTGAATATATATTATACAACTGATTCAAAATCAAATAACACTTAAAAATCATAAAATACAATAATCAAAATCTGTCATATAACATTCAATGCTTTCTTTCAAATCAAAATTTCATAATTAGTTTAAAACCAAATAACATTTGAATTTCATAAATAAAATAATTAAAATTTATTTCAATACATCTAGTGGATTTTATTTGAACTGCGAGTCGACTATCGAATATATACCTGCGAACTCTATACCATCAAAGATTTTTTCTTCATCTCTAGTTATCTCTTTATTTTGATTTAAATACCTGAAACTAATGAGTGAAGGGGTGAGTATACTGGAATATAACCCATGAGTAGACATAAAAATATGTATATATAAGCACATGGTATAATTTTATAAAATTATTTTTAAATCATCAATATAGAAAAAACAATATAATCTCGATGAAATATTAATGAATGTGATAGATATATATGATCTCAATAAAATTCGTGGTCTATTTTTAAAATCACTGTGCTAGTCACTTTCTTGATGATCACTCTAATTAGGAGCAAACCTGAGCAGTTACTGAATTTTTTAGATATATAAAATAGTAAATATTTAATAAAAATGTAGTTTAAATTATCAAATACATGATACATGTTCGATAAAAATATAATTTGTATAATAAGACTCATGATACATGAATTTTTTTAAAAATCTCTGTCCACCACTGACATTGGCCTAGAGTGCCTATAAATTCACACATGACTAACTCTACAATTCCATCAGCAATCCATTTCTTTTTATATAAGGTCACCATCTCTCTTATACCGATCTCACTGATGGCACACTCACCTAGACGACCCCTTCGTAGATCCGTCTTTAGGCTATTTAATTCTGTAGTTACAGTTCTAATTCTTACAACCAAGGCCTTCTCAATCCATATCATGTATCAAATCAATAACTTGGCTCTCTGGCTATCAAATCATCATAATCTCAAAATAATTTGGCTCTGTTACCATCATCAAACATATATATGTGAAAACAATGATGTCACATATCGTAACTATACATATCGCAATGATTTTGTAAAAATAATATCAAGTAAACATATATCGATTAACCAAAAGTCCCATAATCAAATCCATACACAATCAAGAGGCTATTTATGTTCTTTTTAAAATAATGAACATACATTATATCACCATGAGTCAAAATAATATATCCAAGATCAGAATTATGCAAATATTCATTTTTCATAAAAACATCCATATCAAAGTATCATCGTTGGCCTCCGGCCATACACATGTATAAATCATAAATCACGTATTATTAAAAGTCATCAAAGTCTCAGAAAAATAATTATATCATAAAATATGTATTTAAATCAATATTCGCAAACAACGAGACCTCCTCATGGCCTCTATCATAACAATAAATTCAGTGCCTCTTATGTGATATCAAATTATAACTTTATAAAATATTACTAATATCTTATAACTTTTAAAAATAAAGTTTGATTTTAAAACAAAGAATACATAAGAGTCCACTTATTTTTAAAATATTTCATAAGCTAAATCATAACTATTCTTAAAATAGTTTTCTAAAACAAATTGAACAATTTTTTTAAGAAAATAGTAAATATCCACTTACTGCCTGGGGAGGGTATACACTCCCTAAATTCTTCGCATCTCTGAGTCTCTCTATTGCTCTAATCATGCAGCATCCTGTTATACAACATTGAAACTTATATAAAACATTCCTTTACTCTTTATGCCTCGACACCTCATCACTTGATTTCTCGATACCTAAACTACACATACACAATAATAGCATTATAAATACTATAAATCAAACTTTAATCTAATAAAATTTTATATTCAGATGAACAATGCCTATGAACAATTCTATGAATAGTTTTGTCATCCAAATTTTCATTTGATGCTTATTTTCAATCTTTCCACCACCTACTTTAATCATTTCTAAGTACATTCATCAAATACATTTTCAATTTAGACTAAATTAAGCATAAACTCTAAGATTTCCTGAATCTAATAGCTATAACCTCTAATCTCCATTTACAATATATAATTAAACTTAAATTAGTTAGAAAACTTGCTGAAAGAGTGCTTTTAGCTTGAAAAAATTGAGTTTCTACCCGATTGTCGCTCAAAATGAAAATCTCCAATTTTGCTTGAAAATCCTAGCTTTCTATTTCTCTTCTAATACTAAAAATGGTAGTTAAAACTTGAATTTAGTAGACTGGAAAGCTTGAGAATAATGAAAATAAGTTGATCTGAGTAAAAAATTTGAAAGAATTTGAGTTATTGACGAGGAAGAAATTTTTTATTTAAAGAAAAATAAGAGGAGAAGTATACTACGAGCGAGGAGAAGAAAAAAAGAAGAAAAAGATGTTTCTAGATTGAGAGTCATTTAATAAAAATAAAAAGTCTAAATTACCCTTATAGATTAAGAGTAAAGAAGAAATAAGAAAGGAGTGAAATGGAGATTTTATTTACAAATGCTAAAAAATATACTTTGTACCTCTTATTTTCAACTTTATAACTTTTCCAGTTTAATGTATAAATTGCTGAAATTTATCTTAGTAGAATCCTCATTCCATTAGCTTTCATTGAAAAAACACAGCTTGTCATTCAAACTTCTCGATCAATGGAAAATTATTTTTGAAGATAAGGTGCATAGAATAGCTTAAGCACTCAATTTCGGACTCTTTACTTTCGACCTGTATTTCTCTTCCACTTTAATCCAGAATTTATTAAAATTGGTATTAATAAAATCTTTTATTTAAAAAAAAAGACTCATCAATTAGAATTTTGGATCAATGAAAATTCTTGTTTGAAGATGAGGTACGCAGGGGGGGAGGCAAACTAGTTGTAGTGGAAAATTTTCTCGCTGTAATAACAATTCCCTCTCTGTAGCGAGTAGGCTCTTCACTACAGTGAGAAATTTTGCTTCAGCCACTGTTCTCTCGCTGCGGTAGGAATTTTTCTGCTGCAACGAGCTAGTTCCTATGCTGTCCTGCTTTCTACTCATGACTTTACAACCTCGATTCTCTATCGTTTGAACTCCGATTTATACGAAATTTGATTCTATAAAACTCTAAATTTGTTTATTTTCATATGAAATTAATAGATTTTAATTTGAATCTTTCAATTAAGAGAAATTCTCACTTGAAATTCGAGTGCACGAAAGAAATCTTGTGACTAAAATTTTTTAACCGCTCTAAAACTTTTCCGAATCCTTCTAGATTACCAAATAAGTTAATGTACAACTACTAAATTGATAAAAAAGAGAAAAATAGGCACCCAAAAATAAATTTTATAGAATAACAAAAATGCCCCTAAAAGGTAAAATAATGAAATTGTCTTTGGTTTGAAAAATAAGTGTTATATAGGGCTTGGATTATATAGAAGTATATCGATATGACATAAGTTTTTATTCACATGAAAATAAAGGTTTTAGTTGATATTTTCTTAACAAACGCTTCACACCCATTGTCAGCTGCAGCCCAGGGTACCTGTCCATTTTCGAAACATAACTGGTGTTTCCTTGTACATGAAGGGTAAATGTGAATTGTTTAGGACATTTGGGAATGTTTTATCAATTTAGGGAGTAAACAAATTGTAAATGAATTTTATTCCCATGTTCGTTTTTCAAAAAAATGTCTTTTAGTTGAAAGATAATGAAGCTAATTGATTGAATTTTTGAAAGAGCACTATGCTAATTAATTAAACTTGAAGATTGATTCCACTTAATATAAATTTTAGAATTTAGTTCAAGTAAAATTATGCATCAATAGAATTTTAATTTAAAATTTGAATTTACAACTCTTATTGTTACAACTTTTATAAATTAAATTTAATAACTTTTTATTAACAAATAATTTTATATGAAATTACCTTTTAAAAATACAATGTTTATATTGTTTTATGTCACTAAAATATTAATTAATTTTTCTCAAAGTCTTACTGAGATGATTAATAAAAGTATAAATGAATCATTTTCTTTAATTTTCATCTGTATTTGATTTTAAAAATGTATATAAACTAAAGTACAGTTTGACTGTATAAACTTAAAAAAAAAAGATTTATTTATAATATTTATAAAATAATTTGCCCATCGTGACAAAATTTTTAAGGTTTTAAAGAACGATCTTGATTTTAACTTTATATAAAAAAAAATTACTATAATTTTATTTGATTGTGTAAATATATTAATTTAGAGTATTTTTACAAATCTCAAATTGTATTACATATTTGTTATCCTAAATAATGTGGGAATTAAACCACTGCGATCATTAAAAAATTATGTGAGACAAAGAGTTTTACAATATACAAAAGCATAATATAAAAATTTATTATTATTTAATGATTGTAGTGATCTAACACTACTAATTCAGCTATTTAGTATTCCAATTTAGGATTTTGAGATTTAAAATTCCCACATTATTCCAATCAATACTCATTGATTACCCATCCAATTTATAAAAATTTATAAAAAATAAATGTTAAGTGACGTTAGCATATCTGGTTACATATCGAGTGAAATTACCCATCCAACCCGTCAAAAGTAATAGGCGATTATTGGACAAACTTTCCGGGTCCGGCTAGGCATGATCATAAATTCTCCACGAGAAAAAGCAGTCCCTGCAATTGTTTTTCAGTCAAACCAATCAACAAAACCCGAAACCACCAACTTCAAGCTGCAGATCAAAATCAAAAGCCAACTCAATTTGTGAAGTATGGTTGATGATGTAGTCTCATTTGTTGTGGAATGGATTGGGAATTATCTGATCCAAGAAGCAGAGTCCTTAGGTGAAGTAAAAATTGAAGTATCATGGCTGAAAAAAGAACTGGAATGGATGCTCTTTTTCATAAAGGATGCAGAACAAAAATAAGTTGACGATGCTCTGATCCATCAATGGTTATCTGATATAAGAGGTATTGCTTATGATACAGAGGATGTGTTAGATAAATATATGATTGAGGTCAAAGTCAATGATAGAGGAATTTCGGACAGTACTTCCATAGTTGATAAAGAAGGAAATTCAAAAAGAAACGGAGGATTCTTACTCTGCATCACAATTGTTGTTGCATATTCGATAAGTCCAGTCTTTACAGCAAAGGTAAGGAAAAGATCAGTTTGTATAGCATAGGCAAAGAGATCGAAGCACTCAAAAACAGACTCGGCAATATTTCCCGTAGACGTCAATCGCATGCCCTCCAAGATATTACGAGCAAGCGCTGAAAGGAGAGAATTTTGATCTAGACATATTGAAACAACTCCGAAGAGCCACCCCATTTTCATTAGAAGATAATAATGTTGTTGGCTTTGAGGATGAAGCTGACAAATTGTTGGCTAAACTCTTGGACAAGGAGCCATGGAGAATGGCAATATCTATTGTTGGCATGGGTGATTTGGGCAAAACAACTCTTGCCGAAAAACTTAATCACAACATTCATGTCAAGAATAAATTTGATTATTGTGCTTGGGTCCCAGGATTACAAACCTAAGGATCTTCCGAGGATTATAACATCCTTCAATTTAGTAACTGCAACGTCAGAGTACTAAGAGAAGAAGACTGTTGAAGATTTGGAGAGGCATGGTCACAAATCCTTACAAGGATACTAATACTTGATGTTGATTGATGATGTATGGCATAAAGAAGATTGGGAGAGCTTGAAAAGAGCTTTTCCTGATAACAAGAATGGAAGTAGAGTTATTACACCACTCGCACGAAAGAAGATATCGGCCAATCATGTGGAAAAACTAATATAGTTATATTCATGAACTTCCATTCTTAAACCCAGGTGAGAGTCGGCTATTATTTTGTGATAAAGCATTCAGGAGACACATGCCGACCAAGGATTGAAAAAATTAGGAAGAGAGATGGTACAAAAATGTGGCGGCCTCCCACTTGGCATAATTGTATTGGATGGTCTCTTGTCTATAAAGAAAACATGAGAGTGGAGAATGGTGCGTGATCACATTTTGGCGACATAATACTAATCATATAATACGTTATATTAATATAGTTGCGACTAGTAATATAGGGTATTATAGTAAAATTAAAACTACATACTATAAATCATATAATTTTTCGTACAAAAATAAATATATTAAATTATAAGTTAGAAATTATATACCACAAATTAAAATTTAAAAAAAGTTTAGGTTTAGGTTTTAATTTTTATTTTTAATTAATAAAAAAATTAATTGATCAAATAAAAATAAAAATTTATTATTTTTTAATTAATAATAAAATCATATAAAATTTAAGCATATATTTATGGCCAGGTTCAATTCCGGCGAGGCTTCATATGTTAAATTCGTGTCTAACGAATTTGGAAGTTCAAGGGCAAATGTCAAACCGGGTTTGATCAAATATCTGAATCAGTTGGACAAGAGCGTCGTCCCAATAAAATTTGAACTAATATTATATAAAAATAATGATAGATATTAATTATTAAATATAAACATATAATAAATATTATTCATTAAACAATATCCACTCTTTTAAAATGAATATAAAAATTGTGCTTGATTTAGGTTTTAAAAAAATTAACTTAGATTGAGTTTGAGTATACATCAAAGTTAGGGGTAAATAGATGTAGATCCAGTTTAAATTAATAATTGAACCGATCTAATTCAAATTAATAATTGAATTAATCTGAATCTGTTCGAAAAGTATTTAGATTAGTTTCAGTATGACATTTTAAAAAGCAATAATATTGATTTAATTTTTGAATTGAAATAAATTTAAAATAATAAAATCTAATTAATCTAATTTAATTTTTTTAGTTTTACTTATGTGATGTTATTTGATTAGATTTCATAGTATATTTATGTACACTTACTCATATATTATTAAATCTCACTTTTTATAGAGTAAACCCAATTTCTTTTTCATCTCTCATACTACTGGTATGCACCAAACATCTTCCAATCTTCCAATTTTCTACCTCTATTCTACTTTGCAATCCAACAACCACCAAGCTCATTTCAATCTTCATCTTCTCCTTTCAGAACATTTCAGCTCCTCTTTTGTCTGATTTCCATTATTTTTGAAGTACTTGTGGGTAGTCTCTCGTCTACTATAACTAATCTCTCGTATTATTGCCTAAAATTTTTTTGACAGGGAAGCTCCAATTCTATCTTTTATTGACAACTAATGGTTTATTTTGGGTCAATAAAACATTCACAATCACCACTTTTAGTTGTCTAAAAAAATAGAAAAAAAAAAACTAAAAATAACATTAAATTTCTAATATATAAGCTTTAATATTTAAGTTAAATGTGTGATTTAAGATAGAAGAAAATAAAATTATAACTGAGAGAAAAATAAGTACATAAATATTAACTCAAGACAAGTACGTAGATGATTTTTATGCCTAACTTCCGACACAATAAAGAGATGCACGTATTAATAGTAATTCATAGTGCATTCTCTTATTTACATGTATGATTATTGAAAAACAGGCTATCTGAGCTTGTCAGAGTAATTGTGTGTTGGAATTAGATATTGAGTTATTGTAAAATTATTATTTATATATTAAACCTACGTGATGATTATTTAAATTGTGACTTTTACATGCTAATTTTAAATGTGATGTGATAGTTTAATAGAAATATTAAAATTTATGCGTAACTCCTTAAAATCGTTCATATTTTCATGTTAAAGTTTGTATTGGATCAAGGTCATTTTCTCGACCCAAGACCAATCTTAATATAGGTAGAGGAGACTTTAATGGCTTAAAAAATTATTGATTACTAAAGTAGTGGGTTAGATATTTTTCCAAACACACTATAATTATAAAATTTCAATTTCAAGTTTAGTTGATTTTAAAATTTAAGTTTAAATTAATCCAAATCGAAATTGTTCATCTTTAACAATTTTGTTTTGCTATTGTAATATCCCATCTATAGCCAAGATACTACGGGCTGAAGATAGGAGAAAACTCCCACCTCCATATGCCTTTACCTATCTCTGAATACATATCTGTGACCTGTAATACGAATGCTCATATACAAGTATAATCTTATATGACTAATTAACGATAACAAGGGCTCAGTCCATACTCATGTATAACTATAAATCAATACAATGTATACAACACATATCTCCGCACGTTTTAAATTGTGCGTGTGCTCAAAATATAATAACAAGACACATTGGGCCTATACTGATAACTGACACTAAAATTAAAATCATGTGACTGACTGATTGAGATATCTTTTGTCTTATATGCTTTTCTTTTATTAAATTGAAGCAGCACACTGATATGGTTGCTACCCTGTAAAACTAAAATTATTATTAGGGAATGAGCTAAAAGCTCAGTAAGTAATCACACTCATGTCATATACAAACGCATGCAACATCTATCTAAATAGTATATAAATACATTTGTACATATACATATACATATATATTTATATAAATACAAAAAATTCATCAAGACAAACTGCATTAAATTCTCACTCAAGTTCCAAATTTTTCTCATTACTTATTTTAGAATAGGTATGGGATAAGGTCTATTGAAACAAATCATATTCGATACCTCTAATACAAAAATTCGTATATAACAAAATAAATTATGCTAAAAATACATAGTCCAAAAAATTTATTTAGACTTAGAAACTAAAAATAAAATATATCTAAACTTAAGCTTATTAAGAGATAAAAACTATAAAAGACATACTCATATTAGAAAAATATCCACACTTTTACTGTACACTCTGATCACAATACAAACTAAATAAGTCATAAAATATACTTTCGAAAAGTTCATCATACACACACATACACACACACACACACACACACACAACAAACTGAAGTAAAATAAATAAACTACGCATGGGAGTGTCTTAACCGATCGTCAGTAAAGCAAAACAAATAAGTTACGCCTAGGAGTGTCTCAACCGGTCATCAATATCTACGTCTAGGAATATTCATTTGAACATAAAAAAGAGAAGAATCAGAAGCATCTTCTTGAGTTTTTCCTGCTACAATCTGTGCACATCGTCAATAAAATAAAACAAATAAGCTATGCCCAAGAGTGTCTCAATCAGTCGTTAATATCGACGTCTAAAAATGTCCATCTGAACATGAAAAAAGGAAGAACCAAGAGCGTCCCCCTGAATTTCCTCAGCTATAATTCGTGCACGTTGTCAATCAAGCAAAACAAACAAGTTATGCCTGGGAGTGCCTCAACTGGTCATCAATATAACAAGACAAATAATTTTCAAATTCATTTCAAATGCTCAACTTTTAATTCAATATTCTATAATAAAATCATGATACATCTAGTAAAAAAACTTTAAAATTTATAAAAGAAAAACAACAATCTTGAACATATCAACATCACAGTAATATTATATCTATATCTCTGATATCGTAGCTATAATACATACTCTAAAATAGGGATCATGCCTGTATCTTTATCTCTAAGATAGAGAATTATGCTCATAATCTTTAAACTTTGAGATAAGGGATCGTGTTCCAAATCTTTAATCTCTGAAATAAGGGGTCGTACCCCAAATCTTTATATACATGTACATAGTTATCACATAAATAAAATCCATCATTACATTCTCAATATACAATACAAACCATCGATATAAATTCACACAATATGTCTAATCAAAATTTTAAAGTGTAAATTGAAAATCACAAATAAGAAAACCTTCTCCTGATCTTCACCACAACAATAAATCTATCGCCTTCAATCTTTCAAAATATAACATATAAATCATATTTAACTATCAAAAATAGTTTTTATAAAATTTCAAAAGAATCAAAATCAAATCCACTCACAATACATAAAATACAAAATCCAT
>JAWDEX010000007.1:1838030-1865648 GCA_035221805.1 Trichilia hirta | reverse complement strand
CTAATAAAAATTATAAAAAAATAATAAACACTTACTTTATTGACAAGTTTGTCAAAATTATTCTAATGGTTAGTTTGAAATTAAGAAATAATATATATACACATCACTATCAAAATTCAGCGCCTTGAGTTAAGATACAAATTTATGAAATAATTTTGACAGAATAATTTAAAAATTAAGTCTTATATTATTATCAAAAATTCGACATTTCGAGCATGGATAAAATTTACAAAGGATAAAATCGAATTATAACAATACGCACGTCTGATAAATGGGATTGTCCACTTATTTTTATCATATATCCTTTATTAAAAGATGTTGCATCCACATTAACTTGGTCTTAAGTGACTCTACTTCACTTCTCACTTTTCATAAAAAGATTGCTTCATTTATGAGATAGACCCCAGTCCTTTCTACCATAAATGACACTACTATATCAACTATAATACATAAGCTAGTTTTAATACAGTGAGTGTACAAGACAAATTACAAGTGGGAAGCGAGATCACTGGATCTAGTTAAAGATGATTTTAGCATTTTTAATGGATCCACTCTGTAACTTAAACTTGGATCAAGTTCGAGTTATCTTCCTGTTAGAGTTTGGTGTTTGGCTAGTCAATAGACAATTCAGAATAAACCAAATAGTGTGAAAGAAATGACAATAGATTAATGCATTGAACTCCTTGATTTGGATAGGCTTAAATCTTTATGTCAGGAGTTGCTAAATGGCTACATGGAGTAGAAGGCTGGCGTGTGTGGTAGCTATTTTATATTGTGTTTATTTTTATTTCATGAAAATGGAATTCTTACTTCTCAGTTATATACTAGCTTACTAATTTTAGATTAAAAGAATTCTACTTACAATATAGGGAATTATGCCTATATAGTTAAAAATTAAAGGAATAGAGAGAGTAGACTTTTAATCAAGTTGAAACTTGCAAGCTAACTTATGTATTTACAACCTATAATAATTTAAAAGTCATTAACTTTAAATTTAAAATGAAGAAGTGGTGAAATTAAGAATCTTGCCTGCCATAATGTAGATAGTAATACCATTCACGATAAGAAAATTTAAACTTAGCGAGGGCACTTTTAGTGATAACAATATTTTTGTTGCTAAAATCGTGTTTTAGCGATGACAATATCAATTTCTTCACCAATTTTTTGAAATAAAAAATAATATAAATTTTCAACATTAGACAATGCTAGAATCGTTGCTACAAATAACCATTTAACGATGACTTTAATAACATCGCCAATAGTCTTGCCGCTATTTGGCGCTAAGCTTTCTTAATATTAGTGATGACAAATGTTGTAGCTAAAATATGTTTTGTTGATGACATATAATATTATCGCTAAATATTATTTTTTTGAATTAAAAATAATATAACTTATTATTATTATTATTTAGTGATGCTAATATCATCGCCAAAAGTGATTTTAGCGATGACATTTGTGTGGTCATTAAAATTATAAAATATTAAAATATATAAGATTAAATCAAAATAACATCATTTTTAGTTGTTAAAACATCATCATTTTGATCCATTGTATATTCGCCCCCTCCCCTCTTCATCTCTTTTGTTCATTATTGTGAAATAATTTGGAGAATTTGCTCTCCTTCAGCATTCTCCAGTTCATCATCCTCTAATTTATCGATGCCATTCATCGTTTGTTTATCCAGCTATTCGTTAGCTAATAGGTATCAGTTTTAATTTTAATGTTTTTATGCTTAAGGTTAGGGTTTAAGCACATGTTTATGCTTAATGTTGATGTTTTAATATTGCTACAACTCTTCTTACCAAACAAATCCCTCCTTTCAATTGTCCATAGGCATATAAGTTTTATTTTAATGTAAAATAGAGCTACACTCTAAAAAGCAGAATCAATTGATTACTATTATGATTCTATCTTTGTATAGTCGAATAGGATATGTTTCAGCTGCTTGCTTTCACGTCTCACATTGCTACAGATTTAGCATTGAGGTTTGTTAGGGCTTCCATGCACCTTTTTGTTTTGCCTTGCACTGAGGTGTCTGAACAAATGCTCCTATACATTATGTTCTGAATCAGATTATTGAATACATACTACATCTAATTTATTATCCTATTTTAGTAGTTTTAGTTCATCTTAGAAAGGTTGCCCCCTTGAGCAAAATTAGTAACTATGCTACTTAGAAATTCATTGGCATATTACTAATCGTAAGGTTTTTCTATATCATGCATTCATAGCTAGTGATTTACGGCTAATTAGTTATTGTTTAGGACAATGATTTACTGTCTTTTGTTATTGTTAGCTTCTCAGTCGAGAAAACGCAATTGGAGTAAGAAGTATCATTATATGCAATTTTTTCTTAATCTCCTTTTGTTTGTTGTTATTTTTTTCTATAGATTTTACCATCTAATTTGCATTTTTTTTTTTGATATCTAGATTCATCAATTAATAAAAGTTAGCATTTTATTCCCTTTTTCAATTTGAGTTTGATATCTAATTATGCATAAAATAAATAAGTTAATTTATGTTATTTATATTTGAGACTTGGATAAGTCTAGATATCGATGGGAGATCTGGTAGCTGATTTGTTTATAGAAGTGTTTAATGTATTTGTTGTAAAATTTGAGTTTCTTACTTAAAAACATGATATTATGAGTTAAATTATTAGTATGTCTTCAAATTTTATTAATACAGTCATGCTAATAATAAAATATATTATTCTGTATCTTAAAGTTTTATTTTATAATAAAAATTTGTAATTTTAATGTTAGAATTGTTGTGAAATGCAATCAATTAATGTCAAATAAGAGAATATAGGTAGGTCTCACTATCAAAATTAGAGTTTATCAAATATTATATCTATTAAATATTTAAAATACAACAATATTACAATAATCTTAAAAGAAGAATTTGCATGGTTTTATTTTATATATTTTATTAAAATAATGATCTAATAATTTTGTCAGAAGGTTAGCATGGATAAGACTTGGATGCAACTCCTAGATAAACTTTCTCATGAGTATCTTTATGCAATTACAACGTTGATAGAAGCAGTAAAAAAGTGTGTAAATGCAACTAATTGCATTCATTGTCTATGTGTAAGATACTTAAATGTATTTACAGATATCTTAGATGTTGTTATTTATCATTTACACCAATTTGGTATCTCACCTATATATTGTATATGAGTTTATTACGGTGAAAAATGTTAACCTAGTTATACAAATAAAAAGGAACTCAAAAATAAATAGAATGATACAGTTAATAGTGAAGACCATAATGATAATTTTAATTTGTTACATGATTTATATGATTTAGTAATAGAGCAAGCATCTAACATGCAACCATAAAATAATGGGAACTCTATAACACCTTCTGACACAAAGTAAACAAATATTGATTTTATAACCGATTTGCTAAGCGAAGGCAAAAAATTCTTTTTTCTTGTGTCCGCTTAAGCTCATTAAGTTTTATTATAAGATTGATGTATATAAAAGTTCTTAATCAATGAAAAAATAAATCAGTGGATATATTGTCCAAACTATTGATACAGTTATTACTTGAAGGTTTAGAAATTTTTAGTACACTATATGATGTTAGAAAGAAGTTGAAATATTTAGGAATGGGTTATGAAGTAATTCACATATTTATGTATGATTGTGCACTATTTTGAAAAGAAAAAGAATCATATGACAAGTTTCTAGTATGTAGCGAATCACGATACAAATTATGTAGTCAAGAAAAGAAAGTATTGTAAAAGATGTTGCGATACTTTCCTCTAAAACCTAGACTACAATCATTGTTTATGTCATAATACACAGCAAGTGATATGAGGTGGTATAAAGAGAAATGCTTGGGTGAAGAGGGTATTCTAAAGTATCATGTAGACGGTAAGGCGTGAAAAAATTTTGATAAGCTATATCCTGAGTGTGCATAAAACTTACGAAATGTAAGATTATGACTTACAACTGATGGATTTAATCTTTTCGATAACATGTATAACTCTTATTGTATATGGCATATTATACTTATACCTTATAATTTGCCATCGTAAAAATGTATGAAAAAGGTATTCATGTTTACGTCGCTACTTATTCTTGGACTACATGCACCAGAGAGAGATATTAATGTATACTTAAGACCATTAATTAATGAATTAAAAAAGTTATGGGATATCGATATAGATACTTACGATATAATAATAAAAAATGTATTTTTACATGCTTGCAATATCGTTGTTGACAATTAACAATTTTTTTGCATATGCTAATTTGTCAAGTTGGAGTATGAAGGGTTATTTAACATATTCGATATGTAATGATCAAACTTCTTTATAATTATTATGAGATAAGATATGTTACATGGCCCATCGTAGATACCTATCATTGGAACATCCTTGGTGTAGAAGTAGACAATTTAATAGCAAGTGAGAAATGGGATCTGTACCAAAGACATATTCAGGAGATGATATTTTAAATCAACTTAATAGGCTTAGAGAAATAATGCTTAAAAGGCATGATAGTAATAAAGATTGAAAGAGGAAGCATGTACCAAAAGAGTTAAACTAGACCAAAAAAGTATATTTTTTTAATTTGAAATATTGGTGAAAATTTAAGTTACATCATAATCTTGTTGTAATGCATATAAAAAAAACATACGTGATAGTCTTATAAGAACATTGATGAATATCAACAGGAAGACAAAGGATACTACAAAGTTAAGATTAAATTTGTAAGATATGAATATAAAAAAGGAATTGCATTTATAACCACTTGACAATGGGTACTTAAAGCCTCATATCTATTACACGGTGACCTCAATAGAGAGGATGCAATTTTACCAATGGTTAAAATTAATAAAGTTCTTAGATGGATATTCATTAAATATTTTCAAATTTGTTAATATGAAGGACGATAAGATGTTTGATTTAAAAAGTCATGATTATTATGTTTTACTTGAATGACTACTCTTAATTGGAATACATCCATATTTAAGGAAAGACATTTGCTCTATAATTGTTGAGTTGTGTTATTTTTTCAACGATTATATGCAAAGACTATATATACAATAACTTTAGATGATTTAGAAAAAGAAATTGCAATAATTCTTTTTAAGTATTAGTACATATTTTCTCCTGTGTTCTTTAACACCATGGTACACTTGGCTATGCATTTACCTATTGAGGCACAATACAATGGTCCTATTTATTTTTAGTATATGTATCCTATTAAAAGGTAACTCTTTATTTTTAATGCAATTTATTTTTATAACTATTTTCTTTTATGTTATGTAAATTAGTGAAAGTAATTTTATCGATTAATAGGGTATTGGATAAATATAAGAGGTATGTGAAGAATAAAGTAAATTCAGAGGGATCAATCATTGAAGCCTATATTACTAATGAGTCGTTAACTTTTTGTTCAGTGTATCTATGAGAGATTAAAAAGAAATTTACTTGACCAGAATGAAATAATGATGGTGGAGTAAGAGAGGTAAAAATATCAATTTTCTCTCAAAATGCTTGGCTATTTGGACCGATGAAATTAAAAGATATGAGTAGGGAAAAAATATCTAAAGTGCATTAGTTTGTATTAAACAATAGTGATAAGGTGCAACAATAGTTAATGTAAGTTAATGGGCTATTCTTTGTACAAATTATATATAAATTTAATTAAACATTTCTATGATTATCAGACTTGTTAATAATAAGGAGCATATGAATGTCATACAAAAAGATGGGGTATCTAATTTAAATGAAAGTCAAAAACATCTTTTTCAAAAATATTTTAATACACAAGTTAAACTATTTATTTTATAAATGCTAATAAGAATTTTGTATCTTCATATTAATTATGTGTTTATTATATAGACAAAATAGAAATATTACGATGGATCATTTGATAGTAATCATCCATTGTATGCATTAGTATGTGGGCCAGACTTTCAAGTGTACCATTATTTAGGTTGTAATATTAATAAAGTATATAGTTTTATACACAGACCAAAGATGAAAGATTAGTTACTCAAAATAGTAGAGTAGTAGTATCTGGTATACATGATAATGATATATTCAATTTTTATAGTTTAATGACAGATGTTATTGAGCTGGTATATTTGTCATAATATCTAGTTATTTTTTTTAAATGTAAATGGTTTGATGTTAATCCAAAAAAAAAAAGAGTATGTCAATATTTTTATCATAGGAGTGTCAATGTTATTATGACATAGTATGAGAAAAATACTTTTATATTAGCAACTCAAGCAAGATTAGTAATGTATATTAATGATCTGTGCTTTGAAAGAGAATGGAAATTAGTAAAAGAAAAGCATCAAAGAAGTGCTTAGGATAATCAAGAGAAATATGATACAATTAAACAAGGTGCTGACAATAATGATTATTCAGATGACAGAGAGTAATTAACTTGTAATTCGATAAATTAAAACATTTCGTGTGATCCACAAGACATTCTTGATGAGCATTTATTTAATCAAAATGATGTTGAAGTAGATTTGATAAACATTGAAGATGTGCAAGATTAAAAAAGTAAGCATTATATTCAATATGGCCAAGAGGATAACAAGGAAGATGATGAAAGTTTTAGATGTATTCTATTCAATGAAGATGAATTTGATTCTGACTTGGAGTAAACTATAGAATAAGTAATTTTGTGTATTATATGTTTTCATTTTCTTTTGATAATGTGCATGATAAATATCACTATATGACTTTGTGTATTTGTTAATTTACGTATTAGTTTTATGTTTTTAGTTTTTTTTACAATATATAATTTCATGTTATATTTTAACTTATAAATGGCTTCAGGTTCTCGAAGAAAAGTGTTAACCTTCAGTTCATCGAGCCAGGATGCGTTGACGACGCAATAATATGATTCTTACTTAGATGTTGGAAGTAATGTAAGTAAAGTTGAAGTATCATATTAATGATATTTTTCATTCATATTATTTAAATAGTTTAATTTTATATATGTATATATTGCTTACCCTTTTCTTTTTTAGGTAGAGTTACCCTTATCAGTGTGATCTACTTGTGAACTTATATGAGGTTTGAACACAGCAGTCCATGTTAGGTCCAAGGGTTAGATAGCTATAACTATTTTGCCATCTACATGCCAATAAGAAAGATCATATTGCAGTCATCTTGTTAGCGATTGTGGTGTTATTGTTAGAACTATAGCTCCACTACGAGTGACATTGTGGTCTAAGATACCTTGAAAAAAGAGGGTAGATTTATTTAGACATTTAGAGGTTATGAGCACTTAATCTAATTTGATTAAATTTTATATGTTTCTAATGTTTATATATTAATAAGCATTTATATAATTATTTATGTAAGAGTGGTTTATTTTAGACTTAAGTCAACTATATATTTCGACCTATTTGGATGCAATTATGGGTAAGAGATATAGAGATTATTGATGCAAAATATTATGAAAATACTTTAAAAAGTATCCACTACATAAGGTTCAAAGAAGCCCATTGAAGAATGTCTTCTAAAAGGATTAGGACTATTTATATCATCTTTGGGATGATGAAGAGTACTAAGTATGCAATTACATCATTGTTGCTAACATGGGTTATAGAATTTTGGAGAATTGTTGTGTTTGTCAAACTTTGATGGAACGAAGATTTTTAAAGTATTCTTTGTGAAACTTTGGAGAATTATACTTGTATTTTTTGTGTACGTACATTTTGGGTATTTAAAGTTTGGGAGATCTGTTGGGTTGCTGGAATTTTGGTGAATATATTTATGTGATTTTTGTTGTAATTTTTTTGTTAAAGATTTGTAGTTTTGGTAAATAGTTAAAATTATGGATTTATGATGTAACTTTATAACCAATGTTTTTGTGGCATTTGATGATGTTTCTTAATATTTTGATAATTATAGTGTTGGTGGAATTTTGGTGGATTGTGTTTATTTTTTTGTTGGACTTTTTTGGGTGGGAATTGACAATTTTGAAGAATTGTTGTATTTGTGGATCTATGGTGTAACTTTATAGTTTTGTTTTTATTGCTCTTCTTGTTACTTTTTGATGTTTTGGGTTATTAATATATTGGTTAACTTTTGATAAATTATGTCTATGTCTCCATGAAAATTTTGCAACTTTAAGAATTTAAGATGTCGTATTTTGTTTCTACTTAAAAATTAGGTGGCTTGAGGATATAGGTTTTCTTTTTTTATACATTATAGATAAAAAAGAATAGCCATTTATTTGTTTTTTCGATCTTATATTTATGCAATTATTTCTCTCATTTGCTGTTAGTTCTATTTGTATTGAATTATATTATTTATACTCGTGTTTTAGAAAAAGTGTAAAAAAAATTCTGAAAGTAGAAATAAACTTCCATTCAATCATTGTGCTGGATTAAAATCGTTTCATGCTCATTGCACAGAATATTTCAAGTTTTTACTGTATTCTAAATCTTTTTGTTATGAAATTATTTAAAATTATATTTTATTACATAATATTTTATTTATTATGTTATATAATGTAATATAGTTTTTTAAATTTTATTTTGTAACATAGTAGTGATATCGGTGAATGTTAAAGTTTTTCGGATCATTTTCGTGCAACTCATTACAATGAATAAAATGAATAGATTAATTCTGAGACCCAAGTTGCACATGTAAGTTCATTATTTATTTGTAAAATATATTTTTAATTAATGTTTTCATTTGAAATTGTTATATTCTTAATTTAATTTATATTTAAACAGGAAAAGATGATCGAGATACAACAAGTGTCTGATGAAGAAGGATTTCATCTAATTAGTAATGAAGAAATATCTCATCAAGTTTTTGAAGAACAATCACGTTACTAAAGAGGACTTGTGAAACATAAAAGAGCATGCGATATTGATCGAGGCTCTTTGTCCAATGATACAGGTTTATACAGAGAGTCAGAGTCCACCTAATTTCATTTGCAACAAGCTGAATCTCAGTTACAATCATGAATAGCAAATTTATAAAGATTGATTGGTTAATACTAAGGATCGGCTAGGTACTACAAAGGCTACACTGAGTGAGCTTAAATCTATTTTGGTGAAGTTGGCGCCCCATTAGTTTCCTTCTTCACAGTGTTAGTTGTTTTTGTAGATTTATTTTTATTGCTTCAATTATATTCATACTTGTTGAACTACTAAATATATTATTGATGATGTTTGATGGTTTAATTTTAGGTAAATTTAAATTTAAATTTTTGTATTATTTTTTTAGTTAATTATTAATTTATTTAAAAATTAATTTATTAATTTTGAATTTTATGTACAAAATAATAATAAAAATAAAATGTTTATGATAATAATTAGGTTTAACAATGAAAGTCAAGTCTTCACCAAAATAAATTTTAGCAACGACATGAATATCGTCGTTAAAAACGTTTTTAGCGACAACAACAACTGACTTCACAAAATCAGTTTTAGTCATCATTAGGAATATTTAGCGACATACATCAATGTCGTCACCCAAAAGAGTTTTCGTGATGATATGAGTAGCAGCGCAAAAAAATTATTTAACGATGATAATAAACATCGTCATCTAAAAAAATTCGGCGATAATATATTTTCAACACTAAAATTAACTTTAGCGATGACATTATTTTCAACAATAAATATTTGCGACCAAAATTATTGTTGCCAAAAATATATGGCGACGACTTGGTATGTCATCGCTAAAATCTATTGCTATCAGTTTTTAGCGACGATTTGGCGACGAAATAAATGTTGTCACTAATACTTTTAGTGACAACAAGCTTTCCTTTTTGCGATGATATTTTTCATAGCTAAAAACCTCTTTTCTTGTAGTGATTGTTAACAAAGCTGAAGAAATATTATCTGTTGGTAAGAAATAAAAATAAGGGGAATCCGTTGGAACGATTTACGTTTAACACTTCATATTTTCCTGTATAAGAAAGGAGATTTTTAAACAAGTTGAAACTTGTGAGCTACTTACAAACTATAATAATTTCATTGACTTTAAATATTAAAATGAACAAGTGGTGAAATTGAGAATCTTGCCAGCCATGATGTAGATAATAATGCCATTGTCAACAAAACTGAAGAAATATTATCTTTAGGGAATATATAAAAATAATGCGATATGTTTCCTCCTTGACGTTTCAAAGTTTGAAGTAGGATTTTTTATTATACAACTACAATTTCAATAAAGAATCAATCAGTTACATACCATATGGCATAAAATTATTTGGAACATTCATTGAAGCAAGAGGTGGTTTTCCAGAAAGAACATGAATTATTCCAATCTTAAGGAAAACCTAAAAAATTGAATTTGGGTTCTATGAAAAGACCGAAAAAGAAAAAATGGCTTTGTAGGATTGTGTTAATCCCATCCCCAAAAATTACAATAACAACATTCACGTTGTTACAATATATTCCATTTTTTACATAAGTCAAGTGCGAAGATATTACACGCTGCACCAATGGATCTGAAATTACGGCCGGTGCCATCAATTGCAACCGCGACATTTGGAGTTTGACTTCAAACATATAAGCAACAAACAGACAAAAGGCAGCAAGTAAAACGTAAGTTAGAGAAGATTTGTCATAGATGAAGGACTATATGTATGAAAATGTGTATTCTTGTACTTTCATCCAATTAAACACATATGCGACCATGATATAGGTCATTGCCATTGATAATATGTAATTTTACTGATATTTGACTTATTTTGGCCGAATGTTACTACTAGAAGAGAAACTTTCTTATAATGAAAAAATCAACTCAACATAAAAGAAAGGCCTTGTCACGCAGGTCAGGCCTAAAAAAATAGATTCCGGGCTTTGGTAGAAAGAGCATGAAATCCAATCTTAAGGAAAACATTAAAAGAGTACTTTCGAGTTTCCGTAGTAAAGGAAAAAAGAAAGGTGCATTGTAAAATTGTGTTTCTCTTTTTCTATCTGTTCTTTTTTTTAAAGAATTAACATTGTGCTTTAAGTTCTAACTCATATAAGATGAAATTAAATGAACATCTCATATAACGTGGATTGTTAATTCAATAATTAATCATGATTATTACACTTTATATGAACAATGGTATGTATATTGAAAATGATTTGAAAATTGCCATTTCAAATGGATCTCGATATGAACTATTTGCAGTTTAAGTGCAACTTAAAAAGCATAAATCCACAAGCAATAACGGCAATAACGTATAGAATTATAGTTGATGATAATGATAATGATAATTCAAATATTTTGATGCATCCATTTGATGTCATGCATATATAGGTTATAGCCTTGATGATTTTACATCGTCTCATTCTGAAGCTTGCCTTCAAAAAATTAAGTAATTAACTATAACTTCTTGTATGAAAAATCACAAAGACAATTACAGAACGATTATATGGGGATATTGTCACTAAAATATAAATAAGATAATCCTACCACACATTTTGTTACATGAAACGAGTTATATCGGAAACTAAACGATAAGATTAGGAATAAATGGAACATTTAGTTGTGGAAGCCACTCATTTCCATGTATAAAGTTTTTGAACCATAAATTTTTCAACTTCAATAGAGTTACTTAAGATATGATAGCCCGGCCAGTTGACTCTTCCCTTAGTTGATACCCCTGGTCCACGATTTGCATTCTCAGCATCGTATAAAGTTGATAGAGAAAAGGTCGCATTGTGTTCGTACCAACCTTTCCGATCAATTAGATCATCTAAATAAGATTCCAGAATAACCGTTCTTGAATATTTTTTTCCCTGATCCGCCGAGAAAGGCTTGTATAGCTGATTTGTCTGGTATAAATTCAGGTACTGCAGAAATTGTGCAATTATGGATCACAATTGACGTATTCTTTGTTTTGGATCCCCTTCCATGTCCAGAAATTACAAGTGCCTTCAAGAACAACCTTAACATTTGGAATTTGACTTGAAACCTAAGTAACATACTGACTAAAGGCAGCAAGTGAAACATAAGATACAGAAGAATTTGCCATTGATTGTGAATTACATATATGGATATATATCTTTTAATTTTCTTAAATTTCTTGGATGTATGGTTATAAAGTCTATTTTATTATTGGAGAATGATCTATGCAGTTGTATAAAATAAATATGAAATTATTATTTTGTTCATTATTGTTTTAAAGATTAAGGATCTATTTGTTGTTGTACTTGCCATTTGGGATAAAATTGGTCCCCACGGGCAACTTAGACCTGTTGTTTTATTATTAGAGAAATAACCTCATGGCGATGATTTTTCCAACCCATTTTAATTTCATTGAGCCCCATAAAAATTTAGAAATTATAATATTTTATGAATTAATTTATATAATATTAAAAATAACTTCATCATAACTTTGATGGTTTGATCTCCGTGAGGATGGACGTGCTTAAGTCTTCAAGTCCAGACGCTCTACGTGGGGCAACAATTCTACATCCTGTTCATATTATTCTTTCTATACCTGAAGTCTTTAGGTGTTTACTTTACAGCTCATCTTGTCGTCCATTAACGCAAAATCTAGAGAAATTAGGGAGAATAATTTAAAGGCACAACGTATGATACAAAGAAAGAATTATTCATATTCCCATTTATTATAATAATTTAAATTTAAAAAATACAAAACGATGATATTAAAAACAACTGCAAAATTTGTATTGATTTATAGTTTTATATATTCTTATGTGTCCTCGAGAATTAACTACTCGAATTTATGGGAACTAAATCTCAATTTATAGATAAAACTCTATTACCAAAATATATATCAAAATTATTACAAATGAGAGTAGTTCATTAACCATATTAATTTCGTTTGGAATGAATAGGATTTAATTGGTATCTGTCTTTGAGATTTATGCCTGGGTATTGCTAAAAGGCAGCTTTTGTTGTAGATAGCAGCTGCTGTTGAGCAAATTCACAGGGGTTGTTCCGTAGTTGCACCATTGACTTCTCCTTAGATTTCACCACACGCTGAGCCATATATTTGTTATTTTACTTAGAATATACTTTTGGACTTACTTTTATTTTTTTATTATTTTTTTATCTAAAAATAATTTATTTTTTTTTTTATGTATAATTTGTAGAAGATATCAAAAGTAGATGAAAGAAATTTCATCTGCTCAACTAATACCAAATAGAAAATGTTAAAGAGTCGAGACAAAATTTCACTGAATTTTCGTCTTTATCTTATTGTTTGAGTGCATAAGCGAATTGACAATATACGAAGCAGATTTCTAAGCCATATATAAAAGGGAAAATTACATAGAATGTTTCATGGGACGGAGATAGAGTTGGGTGGCATTTGTTTTCACGCTTATCTTTAAACATGGATGAGAATTATTATTGATTTCAAAATTTCCATTAAGAATGAATATTAGTATTTAATTTTTAAATGATAAATTTTAAATATTAAATACTAAAGATTATAAAATAATAAATTAAGCTTAAAAATTAATTTTGATTTAAGAATTTATGAATATTTAATTTTATATTTAAGTATAAAGATTTAGGATTATTAATTTTAATAGTTCTAAAAGTTTTGGCTATAAATAGAAGCTACCACGTCTTTCACTTTTATTCTATTCATTTTATTCAATAAATTATCTTATTATTGATACTCGAAATTGTCTCCTAATATTATAAAATTTTATCAATTTAATAAACAGAAATAAATTTAACATTATAAAATATATAAAATTCTATGATACCAGGATAAAAAAATATAAACAGACTGAAAAATCACCAAAATAACATAATAAAGAAAGAGAGTAATAATAAAATTTAAAACGAGAAGTAACTAAATATTAATTTTTAAAACCAACGTTATATATTTACCTCTGTTATTAATTCTCTGATGCGAGTTAAATTTTTATAATTTCGGTGTTTGATTTCATATTATTCAATTCATTTAATCTTTTTTATTTGTATATGGCTTAGAGATTCTAGTCAATGAAATATGGTGAAAATTGAATGAAATTTCGCCGTAGGCTCTTGGCATTTTCTGTTACGTACACTGAGCAGAGGAATCCATTTACGTTCGTCTAAATATTGAATATTTTCCACTTAACCGTAGTTTTAATATTCTTGGATGCATATATTTTCTTTATCTTCACCAAAGAAAATAACGATAAGATTGTCTGTTTTCTTTAAAATTTTACATCAATGGCCGGCAACATTAAACTAATAGAATCGGTTAAGAAACACAACATTAAATATGACACAGATCCAGTTTCAAGAAACAGGGGATCCCTCTTCCTGAGTGAAAGGTCTCTTGAAGCACTGGTTGTTTTCGAAGCAGCTTGTGAACTATGGTGGATGCAGTAGTCTCATTCGTGGTGGAAAGGGTTGGGGATTATCTCATACGGGAAGCAGTTTTCTTGCGAGAAGTGAGAAATGAAGTGGCGTCGCCAAGGAACGAGTTGGAGTGGATGCGATACTTCGTAAAGGATGCAGAAGAGAAACAGAGTGAGAATCCTACGATTCGAAAATGGGTTTCTGACGTCAGAGATATTGCTTATGATACTGAAGATGTGTGAGATAAATTCTTGGTGGAAGTCCATAAAGGAGGGAGTTTCAATGGAATAGAAATCTACGAAGGAAGGACTGCAAAGAAAAGCTTGAGATTCTTTGCTTCCTTCAGGAAGCATTCTTCTTGCTGCATGCTTCACAAAGAGTTCGGTCTCGTCAACAGAGGCAAACAGAAGGTGAAACTGTATAGCATAGGCAAGGAGAGTGAAGCGCCCAGAAAGAGAATCGGTGACCTCTCTCTTAAACGTGAAAGGTATGGCCTACAACATACTAGTAACAAGAGGGAAGCAGAGAACACCCTCGAGAAATTGAAACAACGTAGACGATCAACATCCTTTGGAGTTGAAGAAAATGTTGTTGACTTTTAGGATGATGCTGAAAAATTGTTGGATCGACTTCTTAACAACGACTCTCGGCGTTTTGTTATTTCTATCTTCGGTATGGGTGGTTTAGGCAAAACTACCCTTGCTGGAAAACTTTACCGCCACGAATATGTCAAGAGTAAATTTACTTGTTCAGCTTGGGTATCTGTCTTCCAGGATTACAAAATTGCAGATCTTCTTCTAAGAATTATCAAATCATTCAAGATCGAAATTTCTACGGCAGAGTTAGAGAAGATGAAAGAAGAAGACATGGAGCGACTGCTCAACGATTTTTTGCATGAACTTTCCTATTTGTTGGCCATCGACGATGTGTGGCAGAAAGAAGCTTGGGAAAGCTTGAGAAGAGCCTTTCCAGACAACAACAAGAGTAGCAGAGTGATAATCACAACTCGCATTAAAGATGTTGCTGAGCGTTCTGACGAGAGATCTCATGTCCATAAACTCAGATTTCTAAGGTCAGATGAGAGTTGGCAACTTTTTTGTGAGAAAGCCTTTCGGAGCATAAAGGTAGACATTGGATTGGAGGAATTGGGAGGACAAATGGTGAAAAAATGCAGCGGCCTACCGCTCGCTGTTGTTGTAGTGGGTGGACTTTTGTCTATAAAGAAGCCCCAGGAGTGGCGTGTGGTTCGTGATCACATTTGGAGACATTTAAGGAATGATTCAATTCATATCTCCGACATATTAGATTTAAGTTTCAATGATTTGCCTTATCAACTAAAATTATGTTTTCTTTACTTGGGCCTTTTTCCAGAAGACTTTGAAATCAACATGGAGAAATTAATCCAATTATTGGTGGCTGAAGGTTTGATACCCCAAGACGAAGATGTAAAAATGGAAGATGTGGCTAAGGATTACTTGATTCAGTTGAATGATAGAAGCTTGATTCAAGTAGCAAAAAAATGGTGGGGGCAAATTGCAACATTCAGAGTCCATGATCTTTTAAGAGATTTGGCAATTAGAAAGGCAAAAGAACTCAACTTTATTCACATTTACGATCCAACAAAAAATTCAGCTTCCTCCTCAAGTGTGCCATCGTGTCGACGACTAGCTGTGTATTCGACGATGGAGGATTTATCAGTACAACAATTAAGTCCACTTTCACGTTCTGTTTTTCTCTTCAATCAAAGCTTTCATTTGCAATTACACTTGTTTGAAAGTCTGCAATTATTAAGAGTGCTTGATATCAACGGTGTCAGAAAAACGTTTGACTTACCTGAAGCGATAGGAAGGATGATCCACCTGAAGTATTTGGGATTCAAAAATGGAAGGATAAGATACGTTTCAACATCTATTCTAATCAACTTGCAGAGGCTGCAAACTTTGAATTTATGTGATGGGGGGCTTATTTGGTTACCAGATGAAATTTGCAAGTTGAAAGAGTTGAGACATTTAATTGGAGGTTTTGAAAATCAACTGAAGATAGACAATTTGACTAATCTTCAGACTTTGAAGTATGTATCAGTCGAAAGCTGGGTTAGTATTAAGACAGATGAGTTGGTTAATCTCCGAAAATTCCACATTGGATACAAGGTGGAAAATGTTGAAATAGATACCTTTAGTTTCCATTCTATTTCCAAACTTAGAAACCTTCAACTATTATCGGTTGAACTAGCAAATAATAGTGGTTCTTTTGCTTCCCTGAAACCATTCTCTAATTGTCCATGTCTCGTAGATATGAGATTAATTGGGAAGATAAACGATCATGAAGTGTTGCCGAATCTCGAATGCCTATGGTTGGAGAAATCACGGCTGAAGGATGATCCTATGCCCAGATTAGAGAAGTCACCAAACCTTGTGATTCTTAAGTTATTCTTCTCCGCTTACAAGGGAAGGAAACCGGTTATCACGAACATGGGTTTTCCTCGGCTTGAAATTCTAGATATTCAATTAGTGATGTTTGCGGAATTGCAAGTAGAGGTAGGAGCAATGCCTATGCTTACAGGCTTGAGGACCAACGCAGGGACAATCGTTCCACACAGAAGGAGATCAATTCGTACACCAAACGATGAAGAATTGAATTATCATTATTGGTAAGAGACAATCATCTCTATTTTATCTTGATCATTTTTGTGTATCATATGATTTTCTTTTAAAATATTTGTTGTAGATCATGATCCTGATTGTACGAGATTATGTCGTTTGCTTTAACATACATGGAGTTGCTATATTTGACTAATGGTGGACTATAAATTGATGGACAGAAAAATATGAGTTGTATACTATCGTTACTACTTTCCTTTATTCGTAATACTTCTATGTTTAGCCAAGCATTCTGTATATATGCTATTGTAACGATCATGAAGTACACAAGCAATTATCAATTATTATCCTTCTAGTTCATAGAAAATTTTCAATATTCCTTTTTCAATTTTTCCGAATATTTTCATAAATACAACCCTTAGATAGCAGTAAACTTGTTCTCGTACATTCATTGATCGACTCTAATCTCTTTTATTGTCGAATGACTAGGAGTTATCACTAGCAAGGATGTCGTTTAGCACAGAAATCTACGGGGCTTCAGAAGTGTTGTCTGTTCTCCCGTTTGGTAATGACTAGTGGAATTTTCAAATTTTCATTTTAAGTTCGTTAGGTGTGATTTTATAATCCTGTTCTGCAATTTCTTGGATCTAGATTTTGGAAGTGGCCAAGAGAAGTCCAATGTCAGCATCTACCTTTCCTTTTGATCTTTTGTTTCTAAGATTACATTTGAACAACGTTAAATTATTTCAATACCAAATGAAGCTTAAATATTAATCACACATTAATATCTCCTTTTTATATTTATGTCATCACCAATACAAGCTTACATCTTATTAGGGCAAAATCGTACCAGATAATAAGATAATCCTTCGCTAGTGGATTCAATGCCGAAGTCCAGAATAATGAGATTCAAAATCATGTCCAACACAGACATTCAATCATCCCGAGATATGAACTAGTTAACGATAGGCATTCAGGATTCGACAAGAGTTCATGCATGTCTTCAGGTAGATTCTTTGGCTTCTCTTCTAATCTCAAATCTGTCAAGAGTTGACAATGAGAGAATAGTTGCAATGAAACAAAGAAAAGTCATACTACACTAGTTTTCCTGTTTGGCAAGAGTCGAAAGGGAATGCCATTTTTCTTAGGTAGTCATGATTTTCAATGAGTGGCCTCGAAGTTTGATCAACTTTCGGGTTAAGTTTAGTCCAACTGCCAAAACTGTAAATGCTTCAGAGTGAAAATTAGTCGTATTTTCAATCGGCAATGGCCCTCAAAAAACACCGATGAGATGTCTCTACTCTCGCAACTCAGAAATTCCAATCGGCAGCTCAACGGACCGGATGGTATTGAATAAATCCAGAGTTCGTAGCTTTTTGCCATTGCTGCCCCTTCAAGAAAATGGCTCTGTTCATGTTTTTTTCATTAGTAGCTTACTTTTCATGTTCCACAGTAGTGGCTGTAGCCACTTTAACTTATTCTAAATGCTCCGGATTTAGTCTAAAATTTTTACTCTATTTTCTCTTAAATCACCCTCACTCAATTTGAATGATTCCATAAAATTTTTGAAATTTCCAAAGTCAAGGATACCTGCTTAGCTTCAA
The DNA here is from genome assembly GCA_035221805.1 of Trichilia hirta. Classification (NCBI taxonomy): domain Eukaryota; kingdom Viridiplantae; phylum Streptophyta; class Magnoliopsida; order Sapindales; family Meliaceae; genus Trichilia; species Trichilia hirta. Next base: position 1,847,169 of record JAWDEX010000007.1, on the reverse strand, counting down.
TGGCAGAACCAGCACAAAGATGGAAGTAAAGTTGGATAAAATATGCTTCCAAATGGAAAAAACAAGTCTAATAGGAGCTTTAAAAAGGTCTGAAGTGTTAATTTTATTAATAAATAATAATTTATGGATTTATATAAACAAAAATAAAAGATATGGTTTTGTTCATTATTTTGAAGTTTAAGGGTCTTTTTGTAATTTTACTGCCACCGAGACAGATTGGGTGGCGTTTCCTCTGTCGTTTAGCATTATTGATCGCCATTGTCCTCGCACCCTATTGTTTCAAGGGATAAAAATGTGAAAAAGACATTTAAGAAAATTTTATTAACATTAAGGAAATAACAAAAAAATTTAAAAATTAAGGAGATGAGGGAATATTAAATAAAAATTGTTGAAAGGTAAATGTGATTTACTCTATTTTATTTAATGCTTTTGTTACACTTGTTAGACTACTTTAAACTAACATCAAGTTGGGTTGTTCAAATGTTCAATCTTTGGAAAACATTGCCAATTTCATTTTTTTTCTTTTTATAATTATTATTTTCCTTTATTTTCTTTTTCATTTTGCCTAATTTGAAATAGATTATTCAAAAATCTAATTTAAAATTACTTTTTTAAATGGAACGGAATTAATTCAACATTCAATAACTATTTTTTCCTACAATTTAAATTTTTAGACATTTAAACATTTATATCTAACGAATATTGGAATTCAAGACATTTAAACATTTATATCTAATGAATATTGGAATTCAATTCAGACATTACATAAATTAATTAATTATTTTATTTTACTTTGTCCATTTCCTGACCGCAAAATAACCAAAAGATTGACAATAATATAAACTCAAAAATGAAAGAAGAAAAATAAGGTAAATAATTGAAAGATATAATATACCTCAGTCCTTGCGACAACCATTCCAATGTATATGAAGTGTTGGTCTCTTGTAATGTTTATATCTGAATTAGGCATTCTTTCTCTTTAAACTAGCATTCAGGATGTAGGTTACAAATTCAACTTCCAATATTTAATTTCTAGACATTTCAACATTAACATCTAATGAATGTTGGAATTCAGACATTTCATAAATTACTAATAAGTGTAAACAGACGAAGAACCTTATTTCAATGTATCTAAGAAATAAAGCAAAGACATCTACTGTTACAGACATTGGTCATGTCTTCATCACTTCCAAAATCCGGAGGATTATAAAATCACACAACGTAATAGTTATTACCAATATTTCAGAGGCCCACAGTATATTTGCCGAACTGAACGAACATCCTCAGAAGCAGCGATAAGTCGTAGTAGCCATCCGACTGAGATGAGTGGTCGTAGACCTATAATAACAAAAAAGAGAGAATTAAAGAAGTTAGAAAAGTCTAAATTGGCATTCAATCTAAATTTATGAGCAAAACACTTAGTCTCTCTATTTTCCATCATTTCTATCTCTTCCAAGGTTTTCTTTCGAAAATCCTCTAATCAAAGCAAAAAAGTGTAGTACTAATTGTTGCTTGACTTTAACAAAATATGTGTAACAAGGACAAGTGTATTGCTAGCTATTTTTATATCTGTCAGGTTTATTAATATTATTATTAGAAAAATGAGCTCTACTAATATTTATAGCTCAATACCCCACTGGCTGGGGGAGGGATTGATCTCAGTCTTTCTGGAATTCTGAACTCAGTTGCTGATCTATAGATGTTGAAGCCTCTAAGCAGGGGCATAGCTCCTTCCTCTACTTGCATTTCCTCTACGTTTGACGATAATGCAAGACTCAGAATTTCAAGCTGAGGAAAACCCTTATTCGTGCAAAACATCTTATTTCCAGAATATGAGTAGCGTAATTCTAGAATCACGAGGTTTGGTAGCTTCTCCAATATAGGCATAGGATCATCATCCAGTTGAGAATTCTCCAACGATAGGCATTCGAGATTTGGCAACACTTCATGCATCTCTTCAGGTAGTTCGTTTATCTTCCCACGTAATCTCAAATCTACAAGGCATGAACAATTAGAGAGTAGATGCAGGAAAGCAAAAGAACTAGTATTGTTTTCCAAATCAACTGATAATAATTGAAGGTTTCTCAGTTCGGAAATAGAATTGAATGTAAAGGTATTAACTTCGACATTTCTCGGCTTGTATCCAATGTGCAATTTTCGGAGATTAACCAACTTGTCTGTGTTGATACTGTACCAACTTTCAAGTGATACATACTTCAAAGTCTGAAGCTTAGTCAAATTGTCTATCTGCAATTGCCCATCAAAACGTCCAATTAAATGTCTCAACTCTTTCAACTCGTAAATTTCAATGGGTAGCATAACAGACTTGAAATCAGTGAGTAATTCCAATGTTTGTAGCCTCCGCAAGTTGATCATCGATGATGGAATCTTCTCTACGGATAAATTTCTTAGTCCCAAATACTTCAGGTGAATTAAACTTCCTATCTCTTCAGGTAAGTAGACAGATGCCCTCAGGTTGGTGCCTCCAGTATGTTCTATATCAAGCACTCTTGATAACGTGAACCTTTTGCACATAGAAGTTAGCTTCATTCGCAATAGTCCTCCCGATGGATTGAAGAGCAAAATAGAACGTGAAAGTGGATTTAAATGTTGTACTAACAAATCGTCCATCGTGGAATATACAGCCTGTCGACGACATTGTGGCACACTGGAGGAGGAAGTTGAACTTCTGTTTTGGTGGTAAATGTGAATGAAGTTGAGCTCTTTTCCCTTTTCAACCGCAAGATCTCTTAAAAGATCATGAAGTCGCAAGGTTTTCATTTTTCCCCACCATGTTTCTGCTACCTGAATCAAGCTTCTATTAATCAACTGAACCAAAAGATTCTGAGCCACATCTTCCATTGTTTGATCTTCATCTGGCGGTATCAAACCTTCTGCCACCAATAATCGAATTAATATCTCCACGTCAATCTCAAAGTCTTCGGGAAAGAGGCCCAAGTAAAGAAAGCATAACTTCAATTGATAAGACAAATCATTGAAACTTAAATCCAATATGTTTGATATATGAATTGAATCGTTTTTCAAATGTCGCCAAACTAGATTAGACACCACACGCCACTCCTGTGGCCTTTTTGTAGACAAAAGCCCACCCAATACAACAATGGCAAGTGGTAGGCCGCCGCATTTTTCCACCATTACTCTTCCCAATTTCTCCAAACCTTCCCCTATATTTATGTTCCGAAAGGCTTTTTCACGGAATAGTTGCCAACTCTCGTCTGGCCTTAGAAATCTGAGTTTATGGGCATATGTCCTTTCATCTACACGCTCTGCAACATCTTTAATGCGAGTTGTTATAATTACTCTACTGCCATTCCTGTTGTCTGGAAATGCTCTTTTCAAGCTTTCCCAAACTTCCTTCTGCCACACATCATCGATGGCCACCAAATAGGAATGTTGTTGCAAGTAATTATGAAGCAATCGCTCCATATCTTCTTCTCTCATCTTCTCTAATTCTGCAGCAGAAATTTCTATCTCGAAGGATTTTATAAGTCTTCGAAGAAGATCCGCAATTTTGTAATTCTGGGAGACAGACACCCAAGCAGAACAAGTGAATTTATTCTTGACATCTTTGTTGCTGTATAGTTTTCCAGCAAGGGTGGTTTTGCCTAAACCGCCCATACCGAAGATAGAAATAACAAAACGCCTAGGCTCATTGTTAAGAAGCTGAGCTAACAATTTCTTAGCATCATCCTCGAAACCAACAACATTCTCTTCAACAGCAAAGGACTGGGTTCTTCTCAGTTTTTTCAAATTCTCAACAGTCTCGCTCTCTCCTTCCCTCTTGTTTTCAATGACTTGTAGGCCATATCTTTCCCGTTTAAGAGAGAGATCATTGATTCTTTTTCTGAGATCTTCAATCTCCTTGCCTATGCTATACAGTTTGACATTTTCTTTGCCTTTGTTGATGAGACTGGACTCTTTGTTGGGTATGCAACCGCAAGAATGCTTCTTGATGGAAGCTAGAAACCTCGAGCCTTTTTTTGAACTCCTTCCTTCATCGATTTCGCTCCCATTCGAACCCCTTGCATTCTCGACTTGGATCAAGAATTTGTCTAAGACATCTTCAGTACCATAAGCAATGTCTATGATGTCAGACACCCACTTTCGAATCATAGGATTCTCAATTTGTTTTTCTTCTGCATCCTTTATAAAACATTGCATCCACTCCAACTCGTTTTTCAGCGATTCCACTTCCTTTCTCACTTCCCGTAAGAAAGCTGCTTCCCGTATGAGATAGTCACCAACTCTTTGCACCACAAACGAGACGACTGCATCAACCATCCTTAAGCAATTAAGCTGCTTTGAATACAGTTAGCGCCACAACAGGCCTTGCGTAAGGGGAAAGGATGGGTTTGCTGACGAGTAAATTGTTCTGGATGAAATGAATTGCAAGAATGGTATGAGAAAAATGTGGCCGGAATTTGATGGTTTGAGCCCCATGAGCATGGAGGCGCTTAAGTCTTCAGCTCCGGACGCCCTATGTGGGGCAACAATTGTATATCGTCCTCACGTATTATTCTTTCTGTACTAAAAGTCTTCAGCCACTTATTTACAGCTCATCTTGTCGGCCATTAACTCAAATCTAGAGAAATTAAGGACGATAATTTGAAGGTTCCCATATCGTGTTCATATATTATTCTTTTTATTGGAGATTAACAAGTATCCGCTAATTTTTTAAAACAATATTTATTCATAAAAAAATACATAAATTTTTTTTTATATTTTTAAAATATTATTTATTTTTTATCAGATATTTATAATAAATATTTTTATAATTTAAAGTAATGACAAAATTTTTTTATTAAAATAAAAATATTAATTTTTATTATATAAATTTTATTTTTTATCATATAAATCTCTCATTACTATTATGGTATAAACTCTTAAATTAAAATAATTAATTTTTTAAAAAATATTTTAAATTTAATTTATAATTTTAATAATTTAATTTATAATACTTTCCGCTAAAAGAATGTATAAAGTAATTTCAAAAATCAAATATAAAATACTTTTATTTTATATTTTTAAAAATTTATGAATTTATTTTTATTTTATAATTTAAATTTATGAATATTTTATTTTATTTGTTAAAAATTAAATAAAAATAATTTAAATATTTTATTTAAATTACTGAACAACTATAATATTTTATATTATAAAAAATTTAATTTATAATTTTATATTCATAAATACTTTTAAAAAAGTTTATTAAATATAAATATAAAATTATAAAATAATTTTTTATTTTATAATATTTTATTCTAAAAAAATTTATAATTTAATTTTTAAAAATTAAATTAAAAATATTTTTATTTCACATTCATTAAAATTTATGATTTTACTTTTATTTTATAATTTAAATTTATAAAAATTTTATTTTAAAAATTAAATAAAAATAATTTAAATATTTTATTTAATTTATTGAACAATTATAATACCTTATAATATAAAAAAATTTAATTTATAATTTTATATTCATAAGTACTTTTTAAAAAATTTATAAATATAAATATAAAATTATAAATTAATTTCTTATTTTATAATACTTTATACTAAAAAATTTATAATTTAACTTTTAAAAGTTAAAATTTTACACCGCTCATACGAGAGAAGTATCTTTTGAGAATTATAGTTTTAGTGCGAGTTTGAGTTTGTTATTTACTTTTGTGTATAAATACTTGTTACAATTAAATTTAGTTAAAATTATTTCAATTACGGGTTATAAACTTTATATTTATATTCAATAATAAAATATTCAGTTATTAAGTTAATTTAATTATTTAGTTATTTAGTTTATTTTTGAATTTATTTAGAAAAAATTTCACTAAAATATAAGGTTGGACCAATTAAAAATAAGCACATTTAAATCACATTATATGTAATTTTTATTCTACATATCTATACTTAATTCATGTCATCCAATTACATCAATATATATTATTATTGATAGATTTAGCTATTGATGGATTTAGCTATGATTAAATGTAATGAAAAATTTTTTTGATCTTGTGTTGATATGATTGATGGATAACATTATTTGAGAATAAATTCGGTAATGATAATAAAATTTTAAGTACTTATAAGATTATTTTAATACATAATTATAAGATAATATATATAATATAAATAGGAAATTATTAGATCGTAATTAAGTTATATAGGCCAATATGTTTAATAACTATGTGTTACATGTTATTATAATTAAGACAAATCCAATTTAAGTGATATGATATTATTTAAATAATTTAAATTTTTATGTGTTTAATTAAGTATGAATTTTATTATGTGCAGATATTGAACATTATTTTTATTTTATCATAGGCTAGATAAAAATAAGGAGTATAAACTATTCAGTGATTTAAAATTTTTTATATTTATTAGAATTATAACTTATAGAACTAATATAAAAAATACTATTTTATCATTTTATTAATAAAATAAAACTATAATCTCTATATTTAATTTTAAAAGATTTATAGTCAAATTTTACATATTCCAAATAGTAATATAAATTTAGGTATGCTTTCTGCAATCTTTAAACTTAATTTGAATGATATGACATAAAATTCTTGTAACAAGACATTTATTATGTTATTTGGTGATTTTTTTTTTCTTTTCCTTTTGATCAGTTTTGGGGCTCTAATTAGTATTTAAAATAAATATATAATGAGAATGAAGAAATAGTAGGGAAAACCTTTTATGCGTTAAATATTGAAGGGAAAATTGCCAATAACCCCTTCAATTTGAGGTAATGCTCCGTAACCCTCCTCTAGTTTCAAATTTGCCATGTTACATCCTTATCATTCATCTTGATAGTGGAAAAATTACTTTTTACATACTTCTTAAAATTGTTCTTACGTATTTGATTTTATTTCTAACTAAATAATTTTTATATTTTACAAAATAAAATTATTAATTATAATTCGTTAATATTTTTATTATTATATTTATTTATGTATTATCTTCATTTACTTGTCCTTTTTTCCTTTCTATAATTTTTATTTCCACTCTAATAGATAAAATTCAATCCTTTCAACAATAATTCTAACATTGAATCATTTCAAATAGCAAATAATCTTTTAAAAATTAAAAGAAAATAAAATATTTACTTTTATTTCACAGAATGAAGGTAAAAGAAATTTAAAAAGTAACAAATACCTAATAAAAAAGACTGATAATAATAAATTATTCTTTCTATATTAAAAAATTATATTTACTAAACATTAATAATTAATTTCCCTGTATTTTAAATTTTAAATTTTATTTATTTTTTAAATTTATATTAAAATTTTGAAAATTACTGTACATTTATCAGTGTCAGTTTAAATTTTTATTCAATTATAATAAAATACTGTTTTACTCATTAAAAATGATTTCAAAGTCAACGAAATAATTGACAGGAGTGTAATGAGGTAAATGAAATCTCATGATTTTCCAGCCTTTTAGTTTTGCTAAATTTCTATTTAATAATGAAAATAAGGATATTTAAAAAATATTGTCAGTCAAATAAAACTGGTTTATATGAAAATTTGTTGATCATTTTAAATAAAATGAAATTACAATAACTCTAAAAATATTTAATATAAATATTCTTCGTTGACCATTTGATAATAACCACCTATCATATTATAATAATCCCAATTTCTTAAAATTAAATGTTTGTTAAAGCTTCACTTTCTTCAACCACTCACTTGAGCTTACGTCTTTTAGACATAAACAAAGGTTGCATTATTCAACAATAGTTCAGTAATTAATTGGGAAAATCATTTTCATGATAAAATTGGCCGGTGTTTAACAATTTGGAAGAAGACTACCATCTAAAAAATGTCTTTATCTTCAGTTTGATTGCACAGAAAAGTGTATTCAAAGAGAAGAAGAGTAAACAACATAACCTCCAGAAGCAATTCAGATTATTCAACGTTATGTTTTTCTTATCTTATAGTCTAAAATAATAGAGAACTCATAATCTTCATTTTTCTGGAGAACCAAACAAAATTATGTTCTTTGTATTACACAACTCTTATAAGAAAATGGGAAAATATTAAAAATTATTTACTTCTTATAAATTTTCGGTATTTTCACACTTTCCTTTATTTTTTTATTTTTTATTTATTTGACTTTTTTAGCCATTTAGTTTTAATTTTCTTTCAGTTATGAAAATATTTGGAGAATATAATAAAAGATCCTTTTGAAAGCTTTAGAAAAGGCTATTTTGCTTAATGTTTATATTTTTTTAACATTTTTTATTTTAATTTTTTTTTTAAAAATGATTTTTCAGAGTGTTATCCACTCAAACACTTCGTTTGCTAATTTATGAGAAGCATTTTATTTGATGCTAAATGTAAAATTACTAGAAGGGTAACATTTTGTATTAAAATTATTAAAAGTGTAATATTTTTGTATTAAAAGGTAAAAAGTGGTGTCGGAACGAGAGAGTGCTTGAATAAAGAGTAAGTTCTGATAAATTTTTGGATGGTTATAAAGATAAAAGCAAATTTATATTAAATGAAAGAAAAAAATTTTGATTTATATAAATAAAATTAAAATTAATATATTAATAAGATTTTTTAAAACGAGGGATAGTTTATTTTTAAGATAAAAGCTGGCGGTGCCGGATAAGTTCTCTGGCGGGAAGTAGGCTTAAATATTCATCGTCTGCACTACAAAGTATGATTTCAATCAAGGTGAAAGCTCAACTATTGATATAACTGTCGAACTTATGTGCTTATTATGGTGGCAATTACTGAACAGAGAATATAGATGTTGACGTAGAATTTCTTACTGACGTCAATACCCGGACTGTATATGCAACTTAGGATAATGAATTTGATTAATTAATGAAATATATTTTTCTTTAATTTATGTCATTAGTATACTTCAATTTCAAATTTTTAGCCATCATTTTCGCATAAAATATGAAAAGTATGCTCTAAAATACAGTTAAAATATAATAATTTATTAAGTCTCTGATAACTTTTTTTTTCATGAAAAAATTAATGCATATTTTAGTTCTAGAAATTTCATATTTTTTTTTAATTCAAAATTAAATAGCATATTAAGGATCTGTATTATTATATTGTCGAGCAGGATGATAATGGTTTCTTTGTACGATGATTTT
>JAWDEX010000007.1:1819295-1830901 GCA_035221805.1 Trichilia hirta | reverse complement strand
GATTTCAATTCTAGGATCGCCTTGACTTTTTGAGGGTTAGCCTCTATGCCTCGTTTGCTGACAATGAATCCTAAAAATTTTTTTGATCTGACTCCGAAGGCGCATTTTTCTGGGTTCAACTTCATTTGATACTTTCTGAGGAAGGCAAAAGTCTCTTTCAAGTGCCGAATGTGGTCATGTCTTTCCTCGAACTTAGCTATCATGTTGTCTACGTACACCTCTATGGTCGAGTCGATGAGAGGCTTGAAGACCCGGTTGACTAAGCGTTAAAAAGTTGTCCCCGCATTCTTCAAATCGAATGGCATGATGCGATAGTAATATAATCCATAATCCGTGACAAAAGAAGTCTTCTCCTCGTTGAGAGAATGCATGGCTATCTGGTTGTATCCCGAAAAAGCGTCCATAAAACTTAAGAGCTGGTGCCCTGCCGTGGCGCCTACTAACTGATCAATCCGAAGCAAAGGAAAACTATCTTTTGGACACGCCTTGTTTAAATCGATGAAGTCCACACACATTCTCCACTTTTTGTTTGCCTTTCTTACCATGATCACGTTAGCCACCCATTTAGGATAGCGAACCACTCTGATAAACTCAGCCTTCAGGAATCTGTCAACTTTCTCGCTAATGGCTTGCCTTCTTTCTCGATTGAGTGCCTGTCATTTTTGTTGCACAAGTCTGCTTGTAGGCTGTGTGGATAATTTATGTGTAATGATCTGAGGGTCGACCCCAGGCATATCACTATAGTTCCATGCGAATACATCTTTGTTCCGTCTGAGGCATTCTTTCAGCATTCGGGTTTTATTATGGCTTAAATGAGTGTCGACTCGAACTATCTTTTGTGGGTCTAATCTATCTATATTAACTTTTCTCAGCTTCTCTATGGATTCAAAAGCGGAGTCATCGGCTTCTCCGGATTGTTCTTTCCTATCAACGTCGACGTTTCCACTTCGTGGCTTGAGACTTCCTTTTCGAATGCAATGGACGGACCTGAAAAAAGTCGCAAAATATGATCAAGCTTCCCTTTAACTTCCTCTGACTATCCCAACCTCGTTACCGACCCAAAACTTGAGTTTGAGGTAATGGATACTTTTCACTGTTTTGGTAGTCCGGAGAAATGGTCGCCCTAAAATAATGGAGTAGGGCATTGGCAAACCACCTAGAATTCGATCATGGTAGTTTTTTCTTGTGGCCTATCTCCTATAGTAACAGGCAGTGAAACTTTGCCCAAGTGCGTGACACAAGATTCCCCGAAATTGTGTAATGTAGATTTCGGGTCCCCTGGCCTTACATCTTCTATCCCCAGGGCATCAAATGTGTCTTTGAAAATGATGTCTGCCGAACTCCCTGTATCGATGAGGATTTGGTTAACTTCTTTTCCTCCTATTCACATAATGACTACCAAAGCATCGTCATGTAGATACTGCACGCCCACTTCGTTGGCATCGGTAAACATTATTGGTACTGAGGCGACCCTTGGCCTCTTAGCCTCTCGAACATTCATGATGTGAAAATCATTACTGGAACTTGGCAGAGAGTATCTTAAATAGTTCTTTCTGGATCGGTTCGAACTCCCTGTCTAGGTGGGTCCGCCTGATATTACCATAGTTCGATGTTTCTTAGCTTGGCTGGATCCCCTACCCACGGAACTGGTTAGCAATTAATCTAGATACCGATTTTTAGCCAAGAGATTAATCTGTTCTCTTAAATGAAAGCAGCTGTCGGTATTATGCCCATAGCACCTGTGGTAATCGCAAAATCGATCCAGGAACACTAGCCCTCTCGAATCTGATCAGGGTCGGCTTCGCCACATAAAGCCCCTTGTCCTTTGCATATTGCCAGGCTTGCGAGAGGGAAATATTTAATTGTATGTAATTCTTTTCGTTTGCCCTATCTGCCTGGGGTCTTTCCCTTTCCGGTGCCTGCTTCCTCACTATTTCTTTTTGTCGGGAAGGTCGGGCATTTCTGTTGCTTTGGTCATTCCTACGGCCATTTTCGAACTTTTTCGGATCTCTTATGGAAAATTCCCTATCTTGCCGTTCGGGTAGGCTTACCCGTCCTCTTGATTCCTCAGGAATACCCTATCTTCGATATCTATCTCGTCGAAGAGCTCTCTTCTGGTGATTTTATAGGTGGCGACAGACCGTTTATTAATGGAGTACCACCCTCTCTCTACCCGGAGCCCTCTTCTCAATCCTTCCAAAGTCAATGGATGGTGAAAAGCCCCCAATTGTATCACTTCATCGTAATATCTCACTATAAAGTTCCTGAGACTCTCACCGGAGCCTTGCCGTAATAGGAGCAAGGCGCTTGTGCTGCGTACAGTGTTTACAGCATCTCGAAATTCTTCTAAGAATTTTTGTCCCAACTGTTGAAAATTTTCGACGGTGCCCCTCGGGAGGCTTCTGAACCATACCCTGGGCTATTCTTCTAATGTTAATGGGAAAAGGCGGTACATCTAAAATTCACTTAGCCGTTGGATATGCATCATTTTCTTGAAGGTATCTAAATGCAATATGGGGTCTGTCTTCCCAATATAGGGTGCGATATGCGGCATTTTGAACTTTCTGGGAATGGTCAATTCTATTATACTCCTCGTGAAAGGGGAATCACCATATCTATCCGTTTCAACTTTTTCATTTTCACTCTTTAGCAGGCCAGTTCTCACTTCTCCGATCCTAATTTCTTGTAGTACCTTTCTAACACAGCCTTCGATCATTTGAGGGTCAGCAAATCGGACACTATAGTCTCGAGACCTAATTTTATCGAGTTGAGACTGTAAGTCCACCGTGGTGCGTCTAAGCCTGGTTGGACTCCTTGGGTCTATTTTGGGACTATATGGGGTAGCTGACATCATAGATTCGTCACAGCTGCGTATGTCTGCTTCGTCTCATGCATCTACCTTGCCCTTTTCTTTCTGCAAACTGGTAAATCGGGCACTTTTGACAATTGTTCCCTTAGGTAGGTTCTGAGTTGTTTGTTTTCTTCCTCTTCGAAGATAGTCGGTCCTTGTTTTTGTGACTTCCTGAGCAATTTTTTGCTTCCCATCGTACACATGTCGCCGAGCTAACGATTGCAGCTTCGCCATCTCCTTTTCCAGCATCTGATTCTTACGTTCCAACTCCATGATCTTCTGATTGTCGGCCTCCCTTATGCTTCTTGGTTCTACCGGCCTTCTTTCATTGGCCAAGACTCACCTCCTCTAACTCTGACAGTGGCTCGACTGGCTGGACCCTCAATCTGATGAGTCTGAAGTGCTCACTTTTGCTTCCGCGTGAGGGGGACCCCCAACTGCTTCTTTTTGCACTTTTCTGAAAAGGTGACTGCAGGTATTTCCTGCCATATCTTATGTGGAACACTTTTGAAACTTTCTCAGAGGCTTTTTGCTTGTTTCCCATAGACAGCGCCAACTATTGATGCCCAAATTTTTCAGCGACGGAAGATTTAGCACATCACACAGATTTACTGTTGCGATTGTTGTAGAAGTTTCTCGGAGACTAGCTGAAATCACAGAAAAACGAGTTAGGAGTGAAGCTGGCTTATCGGCGAATAAACTCTGACGCTCAAGTCAGTGAAATAGTGCAGGATCAAATAAAAAGAAATGAATTACGAGTGTTTGAGGGTTTTACCGACCTGTAAGGTTGGGTTCGAAAAAAGTTCGTGAGTGCAGTAGGTATTCTTTAACTGCTCATATAAAGTCCTCTCTAAAAGCTCCTAAGTTAGGAAAAGATTAATAACTGTCTGAAGGAGAAAAATTTGAATCCTGTTATATGTATAGCCTTCACCTTTTATAGAATTTTTATATGTGTGAGTATAAGAGAACGGGAGTTTGATAAGACAGTAGTAAGTATAGTGGTCAAATCAATCTTTTTACCGCTTTTTATCACTCTTTTACGTTAGTTCTGATATGATAATAAATACTTGTAATTTTTCGTATACGGCGTTACTTAACGTAACGAGACACGTAAATAGTTATTTAAATAGCGTAGTGATTGATCTCATTCTCAATTCTCGTTTTTTAAAAAGGCACGGAGACTATCTCGGTAGTTCAAATTAGATCGCCTCAAAAATTAGGGTGAGTGCGAAGAAATCGAGACAATGTTATAGCTTTTGATGCGAAAGCCAAAAAATTTTTGGACAGAAATCAGTGCAAATATCGTCAACAGAAAATTTCGAACACTTGAACTGCTCGACATTTTTCATAAATCTAATGTATATGTGTCTACTCAATGACCCTCTGTGCAAGAGCTTCCAAAGCTTCGTCTACAAAATCATATTACTGTTTTTATCGCAGAAAGGTACGTTTTTTCTTTCCATTTTGCTTCTCGTTCCATAATTATCCATCATCTGTCATTGACAAAGCCAACAAAGCTTCTGTGGTGCGGGCCTAAAATTATTATAAGGAGTTGATATTTAATACCGTTGAGGAGAAACCGTGGGCCTTTTTCAATAATAAGTGGGTTTCAGATTACCTTCAGGCTGTGGTAGCTGACCCTGAATTGCTTGTTAGAGTTTTGAATAAGATTAGGGAAAAACCCAGGATTACTTTGAGGATTTTTAGATGGATTGAGACTCAACCGGGTGTTAGACGATCTGAATTTTTGTTTTGTACGATGCTTGAGATTCTTGTTGAGATTGGTTTGCTGAGGTCTGCTTATTGGATTGTGGAGACTGTGGTTTGTATTAATATGCACGGAGTTGTGGATGTTTTAATTGGTAGAGATGTGGATTCTTGATATATTTCTGTTGGTTTATACAAAGAAGTCAATGGTTGAGCAATGCTTGTTGGTTTTTACTAAGATAGTGAGAAATGGATTGTTGCCTGATGTTAAGAATTGTAATAGGATTCTTAGGGTTCTTAGAGATAATGATTTGGTGATAAAGCTAGGGACGTTTATAGGATAATGGGCACGTATGGGATCAAGTCGACTATTATTACATATAATACTATTTTGGATTCTTACTGTAAACAAGGTGAAGTGCAACAAGCACTGGAGCTCTTGTCAGAGATGCAGAGAAGAGGATTTTCTCGAAATAATGTGTTAATTAAAGGGTTGTCAAAAAATAGGACATTGAGCAAGCTCAGGCACTTATTCGGGAGACGTTGAAATCGGGTTGGAAAGTGTCGGCACATTCGTATAACCCTTTAATATATGGTTATTGTGAAAAAGGATTGCTTGTTGAGGCATTAAGCATTGGAGAGGAGGTGGTCACTAGAGGAGTTAGGCCTACCCTGACAACTTATAATATATTATTATATGGCCTTTGCAAGTGGGGAAAAGTGAGCGATGCTAGACATCGGTCTTCCAATATGCTCAGGAAGAATGTGATTCCAGATATTATTTCATATAACACAATGTTATATGGTTATTGTAGGCTGGGAAACATCGGGGAGGGCTTTCTCTTGTTTGATGAGTTAAGGTGTAGGAATCTCATAGCTACTGTTGTTTCCTACAATACACTTATTGATGATCTTTGTAGAACGGGGGACTTGGTGACTGCTCAGCAGCTCAAAGAAAAGATGATTAGTCAAGGAATTCTCCCTGACGTTCTTACTTACACGATTCTGGTAAACGGATCTTGCAAAATGGGAAATTTACCTCTGGCTATGGAATTTTTCAAAAATCTAAATAATGTATTAAATGTGTGCATACCTTTGTTTGTTGATATACTAACTAACTTAATTAGAAGTGACCTCTCATGCTTACAGTATGTTTTCATGACAATGCCGTGAATGTCCTTGTTACTGCATGTCATTCATTTTATGCAGCCACATTTATTCCCTTCACTTCCCATCCGCCAATTTCATTAATTCTCTCATTTCTTCTCTCTTTCATTTCCCCACCGTGTTTAGCATATGACCTTTCATTCAAATCATCATTGATGGTTAGTTGTTTGCTGATTGTTGGTCATCTTTGATCCAGAGTCAAATCAAAACCTTAATTATTCGTACGTGCATGAATAGTTCATGTTCTTGTTCTCTTCATTGTTTTTCTTCTGCATCATTTTCCAGTTTCAGTTGAAGTTTGCAACCAGATTCTATGGAGATAGAAGCTGCAAGCAGCAGTGCTCAGAGTAAAAGAAATGGTGAAGATGGAAGCTCGTATAAGGAAAAAACTGTGTTTTTTGGTCAAGTGGAAAAAGGAATGTTGCTGGTTTGGGAAGATATGAACGTCGTGTTACCAAATTTTGGAAATAAACCAACAAAGAGATTGCTTCAAGGGCTTTACGGATACGCTGAGCCTGGAAGGATTATGGGTCCATCTGGGTCTGGAAAATCAACTCTTCTTGATTCACTGGCAGGTTTTGTTCTTTCATTTCTTCTCCCGTGTATTGATTTTTATTTTTATTTTCTGAAATATGTGAGGAAGTTGAGAGACAAATTTCTTCTCATTTTAGAATTTGGGTTAGTGTTCTTTCTTACTTATTTTGTGGAATGGTTTCTGTTTCTCCATCATTTGATGTTTTGATGGTTAAGCAACAAAATTTACAGTTACCTCTTTTAGATTTTATCCTCTATTGGGATAGAATGTCCTTGGATCCTAGATTCTTATGCTCCAACTATCTCTTTTAGGTTAATTGGGAGCTGTTCCATTTTAAATTCCCAAGACATTTTTCTTGCCTACACTCAGTTTGTACTGCTGGTAGAATTCAACCATCTCTCGGATATTTATGAATTACTCCTATTCCTTGTCCATGAGATCATTTCTTGTTCTTTTCATTTTCACTATTAGAGACAGTTTGTTTGGGAACTGAGAAAATTGATCATAAACAACAAATTTTCCTTGAAAAGAAGTCAATAGTAATTTATTTCCTTTCTAGGTAGTAATTCTTTTGCTTTTAATTGTAATTGATATATAGCCAGAACCTAATAATCGCAACAAGTTTGACTGGGATAGTTGATGCGGAGCACGAAACCAAAAAATTATTTAATCCCGTAGTCTACTGACTCTACTCACACTTATTGCCTAGATCTAATTGTCACTTTCGAGTTTTAACTCACAGTGACAGTAGACAATGGGCAATTTATTTGATGTTGATCGCAAACTAGAATCTGTATGCATTAGAATAGGGTATGGTATTAAAACCCATTATTCTTCTCTCCAGCTGGTCCATTAAAGTTAATATAAAACTCTGTTGACATTGAAAAATGAATAAAAATCTTGTACGTCATTTATCAATTTTATGTGTTCTCTCATGTTTATTTGACTAATTAAGGATTGGAGCTTTGCACTTTGGACAAGACTTAATTAAAGTGGAACTCAAACTAAGGTCACATTCCATGCATTTTTTTTTTTTTTTTAATTTCACTCACTATATTTCATCCCAATTGATACCTAATTAAAATTTAAAAAAATTATTCCTTTAAAATCAGTGTGAGGGAGAATCTGTTCCTCATTTCTTACTTTCTTAATGGGAGCCCAAACCGCTGCTTGATCCCAAAAAAAGATGAACATCTAAATTATGTAAATATTAGGATTATATTATATTTTTCTAAGTCTTTATGGGTTAGTTTATTTGGTCATATCCCTCCCTGAAGAAAAGAAATGTGCTGAACAAAATTGTTTTCATACACCGAAGGTTGGATTGGACTGCTAATCAATATTTTAATTTTAAGTCCACCATAATGTTGTCCACGGCCCAGAGTTTTTATGGTCACTATAAATAAAAAACAAGGCAACACTAGTGTAATCTACGGAAAAAGAGTTGGAGAGTTATACATATTGAGAAAATAAACCTCTCCATCTCTAGGGCTGACTCGCTTCTCGTCTATTATTTCAAATTTATGATAAATTTCTTAATAAATAAGGAAAGATTTCAATGTCCCAACTCAAGGGTGCTAGTTTGGTGAACTTCTGAACTGAGTTCGAATCTGAGAGTGAGAATAGCTATATAATAAAAAATATAGGGAAGATTTCAATCAGAGTTGATTTTTTTTCTACCAAAAGCAAAAATCACTATTAATATTTTCTTCCAAAAAGCATTAAACATATACTACAGAATAAGCAAGAAATCACTTTAATTTCAAGCCTTTTTGGCTATGAACTATATTTCATTTCTGTAATTTTAGTTTAGTTCTGCCCTGAAAGCATCCTTTATGACGTCACAGGTAGACTCTCAAGAAATGTGATTATGACTGGAAATTTTCTTTTCAACGGGAAGAGGAGGATAGACAACGGTGTCTTGGTAAGATTTTTTTTATGGATTAGTCATTTTCTCTGATATTTTCAGGAAACAAAAATGGTGTTTTATTCCTAGAATAAATTTCTTACATTTCTGTTTGTGAACATTTCTGGCTTATGTGACTCAAGATTTAATGCTGGGAACTCTCACAGTCAGAGAAACCATAACTTATTCAGCTCATTTGAGGCTTCCAAGTTCAATGACAAAAGAAAATATAATCAGCCACGTAGAGGGAACAATCCTGGAATTAGGCCTCCAAGATTGCGCCGATACACTGATTGGAAACTGGCATTTGAGAGGTATAAGCGGTGGGGAGAAAAAGAGACTAAGCATTGCACTTGAAATCCTGACATGGCCGCGTTTATTGTTTCTGGATGAGCCTACCAGCGGTCTTGACAGTGCTTCGGCCTTCCTTGTGATTCAGACTCTCAGAAATATTGCTTGAGATGGAAGGACTGTTCTCTCTTCAATTCACCAGCCAAGTAGTGAAGTTTTTGCACTCTTCAATGACCTCTTGCTATCTGGTGGTGAAACTGTTTATTTCGGAGAAGCCAAATTGGCTGTGGAGGTATGTAGACAAATGTTTTGCCTACTGAGTTTGAGTTTTAGAATTGAAATTTTTAGGCTAGCATTAGTTTTGTTATTTTCAAAACTTAAAACATAAAAGGGGATCATTTATTTTGAGATCAATTCTGATTTTTAGTACTGAATTTTGCAGTTCTTTGCTGAAGCGGGATTTCCATGCCCTAGTAGAAGGAACCCCTCTGATCACTTCGTCCGTTGTGTAAATTCAGATTTTGATGCTGTTACAGCAACCCTGAAAGGATCTCAGAGAATTCGAGTAAGAAATTACCTTGTTAGATGAATTATGCTCCTAATAATAACACTTATCTTTGGAACTTAAGTTAAACGATCCTCGTTCTTGAATTCAACCTTTTCTTTTAATTTCATTACAGGATGTTTCAAGTTCATCAGATCCTTTCATGAATATGGCAACAGCAGAAATCAAAACA
Organism: Trichilia hirta; assembly: GCA_035221805.1. NCBI lineage: Eukaryota > Viridiplantae > Streptophyta > Magnoliopsida > Sapindales > Meliaceae > Trichilia > Trichilia hirta. The sequence goes on along the minus strand of JAWDEX010000007.1, from coordinate 1,821,707 downwards.
GGGCTTGTTGAAAATTACAGACGCTCTAAATATGCAAAAGGAGCAAGGGCTAGGATTAAAGAACTAACTGCCGTAAGAATTTCAAATCTCTTGACATCTCCAATTTTAATTTTTTTTCTTTAATAATTTATATTTCGTGAATTAATATATCTTCTTTGCGTTTTCCTTTGTAGATTACTTAAATTAAAAAAAAAAAAATCAAAGAGTTATATCTGTCTTATATTAGAAATATATGCACAATATACGTCAATTAAATTTCTTTTCCTAATTTACCTTAGTTCTAACTAATTCATTTTGGATTTTCAAGCAGCAATTTTTGTCATATAACATTATTGTAGAGAATACAACTCTAAACAGTATTAATATGTTATATGTTATGTGAAACAAAAAATTATATGCATTGTAGGAAGCACTTGAAATTGAAACAAAATCCTTAAGTGAAGCGAGCTGGAGGAAGCAACTTTCGACATTGACCCGAAGATCATTGGTAAACATGTCCAGAGATGTGGGATACTACTGGGCAAGAATAGTAATCTATCTAGTTGTATCCATTTGTGTTGGCACTATTTTCTTCAATGTTGGGAATAGCTACACTGCAATCCTGGCTAGGGTTTCTTGTGGTGCTTTTATAACAGGTTTTATGACATTCATGTCCATTGGAGGCTTCCCATCCTTTATTGAAGAAATGAAGGTATCCAATTAATGCAAAATAATTTCATTTCAAGTTTAAAAAAGAGAGAAATTTCCCTGTTTTTTTTATGGTTTTCATTCGTTGTTTTGCTTTCTACGACAGGTTTTCTATCGTGAAAAACTAAATGGATACTATGGAGTTACAGTTTATATTCTCTCAAATTACCTCTCCTCATTCCCATTCTTGATGGCCATTTCTTTTATGAGTTCGAGTATAACATATTTCATGGTGAAATACCGATCCGGGTTTTCTTATTTTACGTTCTTCTTCCTCAATATTTTTTTCTGCATTTCTGTCATTGAGAGCCTGATGATGGTTATAGCTGCATTGGTTCCTAACTTCTTGATGGGAGTCGTAGTTGGCGCCGGAGTCCTTGTAAGAAATCATCTTGTTTTCTATTTCTATCATTAAATTTAACTACAAATGATAATCATGTTCTATAAATTTGGCTACTCATGCAGGGAATTATAATGATGACTTCCGGGTTCTTCCGTTTGCTTCCTGATCTTCCCAAGCCGTTTTGGCGCTACCCAATTTCATATGTCAGCTATGGATCGTGGGCAATTCAGGTACTATATTAAGTTCAATCAATATTTTGATCATTTTTTAACCTATGTTAACATAAATGTGAAGTTGAAATTTCTAATGTAAACTTAGGAAATTGTCACTACTGTAAATGTAGGGCGCATACAAGAATGACTTCCTTGGCCTCGAGTTTGATTCTCTTATACCTGGTGAACCAAGAATGAAGGGTGAAGATGTCATCAAAAGAATATTTGGTGTGACAGTAAATCATTCAAAATGGTGGGATTTATCTGCTGTCTTTCTTATTCTTATAAGCTACCGGCTTATTTTCTTCATAATTCTCAAATTCAAGGAAAAAGCTTCTCCAGTATTCCAGTCAATCTACGCGAAGAAAACTCTTCAACATCTTGATAAAAGGCCTTCCTTCAGGAAAACCCAATTAAGAACTTTCTCCTCGAGAAGGCACCAATCTCTCCATTCACTATCTTCTCAAGAGGGTCTCAATTCTCCGTTGAACTAGAAGCACCAAAATGCTTAATTTTAAGTTACAATTAGCTGTTTACAATGCTTTTATTGCAGTTTCTTCCTTAATTATACACTAATAAAACAGAATTAGAAAGATATTTGAAGTTTTTATATGTTGAGAGGAAATTGACGTTCGAAATTTTTGTTGATTGAAGATAATCATTAAAATGTTATAGTGTACATGAGAAATTAATTCCCCCCGTTATACTTCCTTGATACATATAAATCATAAATTGCGCTTATTTCACTTTGTATTTGTATAATAGATGTGATTGTTTTGCAGGAAAATAGATGTCACATCAAATTTTTACTAATATTAATTTATAAAAAAAATTGTATGGTTATGTTAAATTGACAGACTTAGTTGTTATTCTTATTATAATGTATTCAATATCAATAAACTTTGGAAAAATATATATTCTTACTATACCTATTCCTAGATGGGAATATTCATTTAATGCTTCCAATGAATTTTTATTTCTCAGCTTCAAAATAAGTGAAAAACAAATCCTTCAATTGCCGAAGCATCCCTGCAATGGTCTGAAGTAAGTAAGATGTCATAATAATCTCAAATACCTTGTTGAAGTGGTGCCAAGTCGTAAGTAGTTGGATGTAGACAAATTACTGATACCGAGTCAATTTGGGTAAGACTTTTCATGTAATTAAATTAC
>JAWDEX010000007.1:1763819-1808408 GCA_035221805.1 Trichilia hirta | reverse complement strand
ATTATTATTATTATTATTATTATTATTATTATTATTATTATTATTATTATTATTATTATTATTATTATTATTATAACCTATTTTATTTATTTGTTAAAATATCTTTTACTCTGTGAAAATACTTGATACTTAATAATTATTATTAAATTAGTTTAGTAAATGACTTTATATAAGAGTTTTATATGTAAAATTATCTTTAATATAAAGTTTTTACGTTCTTTATCAATGTGAAAACTTTTTATTTTATTTTTTACAATAATTAAATGGATGAAGTTTAGGTAGGGTTGTACATTAATTTAAGTAAATTTTATCACATGCATATAATTTAAAAATAATTAATTATAAAAATAAATATAATAATGGGAGAAAAAATTTAATACATTTAACACATATTTATTAAAAATTGATGAATATGTTGATATTAAAAAGTAACACGAATAAGAAAAATCATGTTAATTTGCAGTTTCAGTTTTAATCTTCAATGGATGAACATCCAAAATGTAACGCTAAATAAAAACAAGGCAAGTGCTATTGCTCCAATTTACTTTATTTTATATGTTATAGTTCAAAATTGTACGCTTACCTAGTTATGTATAGAGGAAGTAATTCACTTTATACATCAGAACAAACATAATGATCACTTCTTGTCATCTGAATTTGTTTTGACTTTCAAACGCGAAAACAGACAGTCAGAATGATTACAAAGACTTTCAGTTTGCGTTTGGTGAAAATATTTATTACCATAATTAATTGGATAATTTATTGAACAATCTCTGACCCTGTGCCGTCCATTCCACTTGTTGATAAGAAAAACAACCATCGAAGATTTGTTTCTTCACATTCCCTATGCTGTCCATATTGGAGAAATAACGATTTCTCGGTTTTATCAATACTCGATTCTTCTTTTTTTTTTTTTTTCCCTGAAAATTACAACACGAATAAGAAAAACCCTAATAATATGAGAAGGCTTTTAAAGATACACCAAATTTTTCTTTTTTGGCCTAAAAGTTACATCAATATTCAATTTTACTACGATTAAAATTCAATTTAGCACTAGTTCTTTTTTACCCACCTTTTATTAAGTATATATTAACATTTCCGCAATAGATATTTCCTTTTTATCTTAGTTCTTTTTATTATTTATTTATTATAAATTTGCATTTTTTTTCTTATCAAAACTCATTATAGGGTGGCTTTTTGCCCCCAAAAAACAAAGACCTTCAGCATATATTGCGCTGCCCTGCCCTGCCCTGCCCTGCAAAATGAACTTTTACCTCGTGGGCAAGGAAGTGACACCATTAATAAATTTTTTTTTTTTTTTTTTTTGGAAGAGGTCTCCCTTTACGAGGAGAACCCCCACCGGCAGCCAACACGGCGGCATACGATCCCCGGCATACACCACAGTGACCCTGACCCTCGACCGCCCCCCAGTAGCGGCGTCACTAGGACGGGGCCATGGGCCCAAGCAGCGCGCCTGTGGTAACCCCAGACAGGACCAACCCCAGACCCGCAGTACCAACCGGCGTGGTAAACCCCGGCACCACCAGACTCTTACGCAGAAGACAGCATGAGGGATCGAACGCAGGACCTCGCAAAGCGAAGACCCACGCCCGAGCCACCCAAGCCGCACCCACGGGTGGTACCATTAATAAATTTCATGTAGCTATTCTAATTTTTCTGATTATTTTTGTTGCAAAAAAAATAATAAATTTAGTTTACTAATCTAATATATATCTAGACGAATAGCCTGATATTTTCACCCACCATTTTTTATTTGAAACATTGTGGTGTTATTTCCAAGTATCATTAAATATAAATACTGTAACAAACTTGGAAAGTCCTCTTTCCACAAAAGGAAAGTAATTAAACATCCATTGGCAAATCGTGAACCTGAAATTTTAATTATATCAGAGATAGAGAAGAGAGGAGGAGACAGTTAATCTTCAATTAAATTGATTAATTTCAGCAAAGCTAATTAGTAATTAATCCGCTTTTTGTCATAGACTATATACTAAGTCATTCTAATTGCTAATATAAGAGATTTGATGTCAAATGTTGCCTACCTCAAGAGTATGCACTGAATTTCTATATGAATATGTAGAAATGAAATAAATGATAGTCACTGCCAAGCTTCTCCATATTGATGCAATATTTATACACAAACTCATTCATACAAAATTTCTTTCTTTCATTTCATATCAAAATGATAACACGTAAAATTTATAATATGAAAAAAAAAAAAAATAAATTAAACTATCAAAATTTGATCAAAAGAATATTTTAATTCTATTAAATTAAAAGCATTTATTTTTACTTTTATTTTTCAAAGTCTTTCTTGTTTTAGATATTTTTTAGTACTCTTTTGTGAAAAATAATTTTACTATTATATAAATTGTGAAATTTAAAATCTAATAATATCGATTAGAATCAAATAATCGCACCAGAAAATGTTTAAAATAAAAAAGATATTACCGAATAAGAGAAAATTGAGTATTTTTTGACTTAATAAACTAAAATATTGCTTTAATCAAATTTTAAGAGCATAAAAAATTTTTCCTAATGAAAAATAGGGAACAAATATATTTAAAAATAAATTATAAAAAATTTATAAATTAAAAGATAAAATATTCACTTTTAAGAACCATTGAAAATATTTTTTAAATACTATTTTTTCTTAAAATTTAATCCAAAAATATTTAAACGTTTCATTTCTCAAACAATATAAGACATTATATGTATAAATAGTTAATCACATTATTTATATGTGATACCATTTCATACATCTACGTATGACGAATTTTAGTACCATACAAATACATATAGCATTTTCAAATGTATACAGTCAATTTCTTTGAGTATAATTTTACGTAGAGTTGCTTTCACATAAATATATAAATACATTGTTTGGCCAAGACAATACAATACAATCAATCAATAAATAAATAAAATACTTAATAATAATACCAGAGAAAACAACAATAATTGAATGTAAAACACTTTATCCTGTAGACTTGTGCAACAGACTAACAATGGTAGTTGGCAGTTGGAGGGTTGGTATAAATTTTCCATGATAAAAATTAGAATTACATCCCATGCAAAAACCTTTGTACAATCTTTCAAATCTCAATAAAATAATTTGGACAATCTCTTTCCTTGATCAGGTGGTAAGCTCACTTTCTTTCAACACTTGGGGTCGATTTTTCTATAAACTGCTTTAATCTTAACCCGGACACCCCGGTTCAATTCCCCTCCCCATAATTAAAAGTAAATTCTATAAAATTATAAACGAGAGTTAAAAACATCCCATGTGAATGTAGATTTTTGTTTGCAAAATATTAACGTGCATACAAAAATTTGGTAAACCTCTTAATATAATGTAATGTTAGATGTATTGAAAGGAAAAAGAAACATTAAAATTTAAGAAATTTAGAAGTATCAATTAATTTCATACTCTCAGTCTTTATCTTCCTCCCTGCATACTTATTTATGAAAGCATTGATGGCAGGTTTAATGGTGACAGTAATTGCTTAACAATCTTTGTTACTTACACCTGACCATATTCACTTCAATTTCTGATCAACCTAGTTGAAGATAATGACCACCGTTTCTATATATATTCTCCTCTCTCATAATCAAATCTCTTCCTAGGTAAGGTACCAATTCCAAAGCTTCCAAAGCTTCAGAACTCTCACTTACCCACCAAAAACTAGTGTTCGCAGTTTGAGCTTCACTATATATCCCGTCTCTTCTTTTCATATTTAGAACTTTTCTCCTTCTGTGGAAGTTTTCAAAAGAGGGAGTTCGTCATCTATGGAGATAGAGCAGATTGCGACTGGTGATAATGGCGGTGGTTGTGCGGTGGATTCCGTGGAGGGTTTATCTAACTCCGGGGGAATGTATTTGGTCTGGGAAGATCTGACTGCGGTACTTCCAAACTTTGGGAATGGACCTACAAGAAGATTACTTAATGGTCTCTCTGGATGTGCTGAACCTGGTAGGATTTTAGCTATTATGGGTCCTTCTGGCTCTGGAAAATCAACCCTCCTTGATGCATTAGCAGGTTACAGTTCTCTCTCAAACACAAATTTATTATGTATAACAAAGAAAAGTTCATTACTTTTTAATTTAAAAAGTTTTTTACAATCTTCATTCATATCGAAAATTTAGAGTTCAGATCCTTCTTATGTTCCAAAATGAAATTTATACACTTTATTTATGTAACTAATATTTCAAAAAAGGTATAGCTTCCCATGTACAAATTTTAAAAGCAGAATTTCATGTGCGTTGTCTATATTGAAAGGTAAGACTCATTATATTCTTTGAGTGTGTTTGTTTTTATTTTTCATAAAATTTTCTCGTTCCATTGCTAAAAAACAAAATATGTAGCAGATTTGATACTAAGAGAAATTAATCTATTCTTTGTGATTTGTTTACACTTACATATCATCTAATGACAAATATTTTCTTCTTTTTTCCAAACCCTAAAAATAACGTATAGGATCCAAAACATAGTAATAAAGACGGAAAGCAATACCGTCGTAGGAGCAGGTGGGGTACGTTGTGTGGTCACAAAATGCTAACTCTAACCCCAGTTTTCATTATACAAGTTACAATTAACTGGAAATTTAGCAAGTCAGCAAATTTTCGGTGTTATCCAAAGAATTAGAAACTCTATTTTAATAATTTGAGTTCGTATATAATTTGAACCATCTGATAACATGTTGTTACTGTTAATAATATCAAGTTAAAATGTATTCTCTTTTATATAATTTTATAAAATTTGCTTAAATATCGATTTATTTTGCAAAACTTTCTTGTAACGTAGTTATAATGAGATTTTTCTTGATAATTTCTCTCTTTTTTTTTTTTATTTATTTAAAATAATTTATCTTTTACGAAAACTTTAATGTATAAATTTCACATATTTACACAATAATAGTGACTTTGTTGTGTCACAAAAGAGATTTACTTAGCCAATAGATCATGATGCACGAAAAAATTAATTAAAATTTTTATTCATTTGAAGTTCACAAGTTGAAACAATTTTGTGACATTTGTTCTTCATCATGGAATTGAAGTTAAGTAGCTTATTTGTTGATTATATTTATTTTCATTAATTACAAATCACAAATATGCATTTACTTACAAAAAGAAAATCAGGTGCATAGGATTGTGGTCCTAAAAAAATTGCTTAAAATAACAATTTTTTTTTTTTCCTTTAAAAGAGTTCGATTAACCATTTTAAGTTTATACCAACAATAAATGTAGGAACTTTGATACAGGCAATTAATAACTTTCTAATTTATTTTCATTTAATTTGTCGTCCGTGGTATGAAAAACATTTTGTTTGTACAAAATGACAACCACCTCCCAACAATAAATGGTGCAAATAGAATTCGGGATTTAAGGGTCAATTTTTGTCAACCATCCCCAACAAACCTTTACAATGCACCATACCAAAATTTAATTCAATCCCCAAAAAATAATAATAATTAACAATAATATTTAATAACTGAAGAAAATCAGAATACAAATTCTAATTATATATTAATTTAAAAAATTAGAAATATTGGATGAAATTTTAATTTGCTTAACTTTTATAGAGAGGTGGGTGGAGTATTAAGCGTACGATCTAGTTATGAAAAGATGGTAGAAGATATATTTTGAAGGTTTTGTAAAATGTTGTAGCTAATAGATTGTAAAATAATAATGGTTACTTAAAAACAAATTTCAATTTTCTTATTAATTTTATCATTTTCACACGTTAGTTTTTTTTTTTTTTCATATTTTCTAAAAAATAGATTTAAAATATCACTAAACTTTGTAACATTTCATTTAAAATTAAAATTTTAATCACGTCTTGAACAAATAATTAATTATATATTAAGTTAACAACTTAAAAGTTCAACATAAGTTAAATGACAAATCATTACAAATTAAACTTACATATATTATGTGTCTTTGGTGTAATTACATGTATTTATAGATAGATAATAGGGTATGAATTTAGATATGGAGTCCCATACCTACTTAAGTCATTCTGTTTTAGTAGTTTTTTCTTCGTATTTGTTACATGATCATTAATTATTCTCATATTGCTAGACTCATTTTCCTTGGTATTCATGTCAAATACTCCCATAGGCTCGCTTAATAATTTAAAGTTCTAAATTTATTATCCCAAATATTAAATCTGCAAAGTAATATACTCCCTTTTTTCTGGTTCAATGGTGAATGTTGCAGGGAGGCTCTCAGGAAATGTTGTGATGACTGGAAATGTTCTTCTCAATGGGAAGAAGAGGAGACTAGAATATGGTGGAGTCGTAAGTAACTCGAAATAAAACAACAAAAATAAAAATAAAAAAAAAAAAAAAATCAGGCATTTATATATACATTTGGAACTATATTTACGGAAGAATTTATCTGACCCAAACCAATTACAGGCTTATGTGACTCAAGAAAATGTACTACTGGGAACTCTAACAGTGAAAGAAACCATAACTTACTCTGCCCATTTGAGGCTCCCAAGCAACCTGAACAAAGAAGAAACTACTGGCATTATAGAAGAAGCAATCGAGGAAATGGGTCTGCAGGATTGTGCTCACAGACTGATTGGAAACTGGCATTTGAGAGGAATCAGTGGCGGGGAGAAAAAGAGACTAAGCATTGCACTGGAAATTCTCACGAAACCTCAACTTATGTTTCTTGATGAACCTACAAGCGGTCTGGACAGTGCCTCAGCTTTTTTCGTGGTTAAAATCCTGAAAAATGTCGCTTATGATGGTAGAACAATCATCTCTTCAGTCCATCAGCCGAGTAGCGAAGTCTTTGCTCTGTTTGATGACCTATATCTTCTATCTGGAGGTGAAACTGTCTATTTCGGAGAAGCAAAATCAGCTGCCAAGGTATGTAATTCATATTTCATCTTTCTACCAAGTCTATCAAATCAAAGCCTGAAATTTCATATATGTTCAACGTCATGTTTTGTAAAATTTCAGGACTTTCAGGATACATAAAGCAATTTTTCTCACAAGACATCCTTTTCATCTCAATATAATCATTTATACATTGATGATATGATGAAAATTTTAACATGGATGCAAAATCTGAATTTGTACACATAACTACCCATGTTCTTCTGCATGCAAAGAGTAGAATACAAAATCAGTATCATGCTAGTCTAACAATATGCAGTATTAATTTTGCAGTTCTTTGCAGAAGCAGGATTTCCATGCCCAACTCGAAGAAATCCTTCTGATCACTTCCTTCAGTGTATTAATTCAGACTTTGACATTATCACAGAGATGCTGATGGAATCTAAAAGAATGCATGTATGTGATTGCATTTTTATTGTTATAATTTCCTATTCAACTAATCGCCTTATTTTTCTATTTCACATATTAAAAAATACATGTGGTTCCAGTTGCATAAAATTTTACATGAAACGTAAAAATAGGAAATGCTGTTTAGTGCCATTTTCATTTCTATTTTAATCCTTTTATGTTTCCTGGAGTTGCATAATATTTAAAAAAAAAATGGAAAAAGAAAAAGAAAAAGGTGCTACAATATGCCATTTCTCAATAACAGCAAGATAGTTCATTTCCAGATTTTACTAGTGCTTGAAACTGGGTTGACTAAACTATAAACATTTTGAAAGTGTTTCAATAAAACCGAAGCATTCCTTCAGTTTATATTTTCACCTTTCAATGCTTAAATTTAGATTTGGATTGTTTTTTCAAATAACTATATTCTTTCATATATTTACTCCAGGAAAATACTTCAGATCCTTTAAGAAATTTACCGACGGCAGAGATCAAAGCTATGCTTATTAAGAAATATCGATGTTCAATGTATGCAACTAGGGCAAGAGAAAGGATTCGAGGAATTTCAAACATTGTAAGAATTTCAAACTCATAGTTCATTCATTTGTTAAATTTTAACCTTCCATTTTGATCTTCAATCACTTGTTCAGTTTGCTGATTTTGTAGCAGACCTACAATACAATATTTATAGTAGTAAAGAAATAATAAATGCTTTAAAGGGCTACCCAGAAACATTTTAACATTCATGTATAAGCACATCAATTTCCACTCTGGACAAGTGTATGATCACGTATTTATTGATGTTGCAGGAAGGACTTGAGTATGAGAGAAAGAAAAGGAGCCAAGCAAAATGGTGGAAGCAACTCTTGACATTGACACACAGATCTTTCATGAACATGTCAAGAGATTTCGGATATTACTGGTTGAGAATAGCAATCTACATAATTCTTTCTATTTGTGTTGGTACCATATTTTTTGATATTGGAACAAGCTATACTGCAATTTTAGCACGTGGATCATGTGCAGCATTTATATCTGGTTTTATGACTTTCATGTCCATCGGAGGGTTTCCATCTTTCATTGAAGAAATGAAGGTAGAGAAAATCATTTAAAGGTCATGAGAATTCAATTTGACTTAGTGTTAGTAACTTAAACATGGCAGCAATGGTTTTGAATTTCAGGAATTCATTATCTTTTTTCTCGTTAAAACAGGTTTTTGATCGAGAAAGGCTCAATGGGCATTACGGGGTTGCCGTGTATCTTCTGTCTAATTTCCTATCTTCACTCCCTTTCTTGATCGTGATGTCTATGGCTACTACGTCAATAACTTATTACATGGTGAAATTTCGGCCAGGAATTTCACATTTCATTTATGTCTGCCTCGACCTTATTAGCTCCATTGCAGTCATTGAGAGCTGCATGATGATGATAGCTTCAATGGTTCCCAACTTCTTAACAGGAATCATCATAGGAGCCGGATATCTAGTAAGAATTATGACATTATTGATCTTTTATGAGATTTTCTTTATTAAACTTACGTTTAATTGTGGTTAATGATTTTCTACTTAGGGAGTCATGATGATGACAGCAGGGTACTTCCGGTTGATTCGCGATCTACCCAAGATCTTCTGGCGCTACCCTGTTTCTTATGTCAATCACGGTGCATGGGCATTACAGGTAAGATCTATGAAAATTACCCCTCCTATGTCTCATCATGACCAAAAAGAAATGAACAAAAAGATCTAAAACAGGAAGAAAAGGAATAGTTAATACCATTGCGAAGGTTTATGCAGAATGCAGCCTTCCAAGACCACAGGGCATTATTTTAGATTCATGAAGAACAGCATTAAATTATTTTGGATTCATGCAGAACAGCATAAGACTGTACATACGGTAGCAAGATTCAGGCAAACTGTAATTATCAAATCAAAATGGTTAATTCACTGTTGCTATGGTGTGAAATATAGGGAGCTTACAAGAATGACCTGATTGGGCTTGAGTTTGAGTCCTCAGAAAAAGGGGGACCAAAACTGAAGGGCGAGATGATCCTTACAACCATTCTTGGCATCAACCTGGACCATTCAAAGTGGTGGGATTTAGCTGCTGTTGTGGCCCTTGTCATAGCTTATAGAGTGATGTTCTTTGCTGTTCTTAAGTTAAGAGAAAAAGCTTCCCCAGTTTTTCGCTCGGTTTATGCTAAGAGAACTCTCCATCATCTAAAGAAACGACCTTCATTCAGAAAAATGCCGCCTATCTCCTCCAAGAGGCACCAAGTTCCGCATTCATTATCTTCTCAAGAGGGTCTTAACTCTCCAATTCACTAGGACCAGCAAGATTTTACTCATACTGAGAATTCAAATCTGTTTGGATCTCAACTATGAAAGAAAATCCATGAGATAATTGATATATGATAACATCATACAAAGGGTTTCTTGTTCTTAGCAGATGAAATGCGTGGGATGCATATATTAGTTTGCGTCATGAAACATTACACTGCCCCAGCTTCAAAAAATATCCTCCTAGATTAGCTTAGTCAATCCTGAAGTCGTTTAATACTCTAGATCCAGATTTTTACCATATCATTTTCACAAAACGAGGAAGGTACTTTCCTTTATGAGCATGATATTAATGCACCAAACTCGTGCAGAAATTATTATGTCTTGGAAAATCACCAACTGTTTGATGTAAGTAGTTAAAAAACTCTGTACAAAAGGTAAAAAATAGCATGTATAGATTTGAAAAGATAACTTAAATCGCAAGCATCCGCTCATCATAACCAACGGAAAACAGTTTATATAGAATCCCAACTTAATGTAGCCCCACATAGTTGTACCCAACTATTTGAATTTGGACTCATTGCTCGGTTCTCCTGTCCTCTCCATCTGCATTCAAACCTTCATAATCTGCCCCTCTAGGCATAAGCCTTCTATGTAGAGAGAAGAGAATTTAGGCTCCAAATGGAATAGGTTATCATACTAGCATATAAATAAAGCAACTTTAAAACGTTTGAGAAAACATATCATTCCCGCTTTAGCACATCAAACATTGCTTAAACCATTTTTATACCATAACCAATAAAAGCAGCTAGTAGATAAATGTATGTAGCTTCAACCTTTTCTAAAAGCAATAACCACCACCTTAACACATTCTTCCTTCCAACCTCCTGTTGCTGCCTCAGCGACAATAATCGCTCTTTTTACCAATAATATCAACAAATTGGGCACTGAAAGCCACCAATTACTTGTTAATAGAAACATAAAGAACGTTATTTCAACAAGGAAAGCAAAACACAAGAAAAGGACAGAAAAAGCATCCATCCCCTCGCAGAGCACTAACATCATTTGCAAAAAGATGCCAAAAATTAGACTTCAAAAGCTGGTTATTGCAGAAGAAGACAAACATATTATTATTTGGACAAAAGGCAGCCACACAGACCCCAGATGTGGAGATAAGTGGCTGAGAGTGATGATTATCATCTTTGATTCAATGCTAACAAGGAAATGCAGAAACATACTAGAACAGAGAGTCATTATCTAGTGGTTATTCAGGACCTATCCTTGTGCCAGAGTGAATAATACAGGCAATTAATTTTTAATAGAGCGGGGACCATAGCAATTGAAATACCATCATTTAGCCATCCACAAGAGTTGGGCAGCTAAAGAATGAAGACAAAGCTAAAGAACACTGTATATTGGCAGGTGCGTGTGGGAGAGAGAGCAAGATCAAACCAAGAGGCCACATGCTGATGCACGGGTCATCTTCCACTTTAGGTCTGAAAAAGAAGAGTAAAAGAACACTCATGCACGATTTCTATCTCTTGCTAACCAAAGCTGCCAAAGAAACAACTCATAAGACTGAAATTTAAAAAAAGAATCGTATATCTAAGAAATATAGCTTTTGCCTTTTATTCTGGTGTAGATCAATAAGAAACTACTAAATTATGTCTTCAGAGTACATGTATAGCGTACACAACTATCATAAACACTAGAAATTTCATAAAAGAATTATATATATCTAAGAAATATATCAAAACATCAATGGGCTAATAGATAGATTTACATTCACAATCAGAAAATCTAATCCATCATTCCCACTAAAAAAATTCAAGTCCTCAGAAGTCATCAATTCAGTTGTTAGTCTTAATCAAGCACTCGTCAAATTACAATAGAATGCTCTACTCTGATCAATCTCCTGACATTGTACACTCTCAACTGTAAGGTTTCCCTAAGCTCCTGCTGACTAATGTTTCTTCTCATTGGACACACCATTTTCAGCTCCGCTGTCATATCCATGGTAAGGAACTTCAATCAGGGGCTTGGGCACCGGACTGTCACCAAACTCCTCTGGAAAGCACTCAAAATCAGGGCCAAAGTTGAACTTGACCACACAATTGGGTTGATTAGGAAGAGTATACATTGAAGCAGCAGGGTAGTATCGACCACCACTTACATCCTCAAAAGCTACCCCCTGCCATACCCCATTTTTGAAGAAAGATATCTCACCCCCTGCATAGCAAAAACAATTTTGTTACATAAATTTAAAAATGATTTCCTGTATACCAGATAGAAATCAATGTAATATTGCTCAGTTCAGGGGGACAAACAATGCCAACAGTTAAATAATGATTCAAAAACCAGCCATCAAACACATGAAATTTTGATCATCATTCCAGCAGTAAGTTAATAGAGTGCAGCAATTTCATTTGAGCATTGCATGGAACTCAGATATATATGCCTTTAGAAAGGAAATGGAAGCAGCGGTAACTAGAGTGTAAATGCAAATTGAAGACACATTTTTCTGTTGGGTAGCTTAACGGCAAAACAGAAGCGGAAGTTGCCAAAGCTTGCATAGATTTATATTCTGGAATAAGAGAATTTATTATTGAACAAAAAACAGTATACTCTTTTCACAATTAATATAACTTTCCATAGTGTCTTATAAAACTAAAGATAAAACTATTATCACGTAACAAAATTGCAAATTATAAATTAGCTAACCATCAGGTTGAAATGGGTGTGTGTGTCATACAACGACAGACATGGGCATCAATGAAAGGTCAGACATCCAGAACTTACCAAAATTAATCATACTTTGCCTCATTTTTTCTGAAATAAACTACAAACATGTTGATATCACATTAAAATTGAGTTATGGCGATGCTGCATCACAAGAATTTAGGTTCAATGAGTTCTTTTTCTGATGCTATACAATAGATATGCCACGTGTCCAAAAAAAAAAAAAAGGATAATATTGTAAGTAGACATTTATTTTATAGAAGAGAATGAGTGTGCAAGAGGTTATTTGGCAAGGGGCAAACTGCAGGGAAGAGATTGTTGATAGAGCCTGTAAGGGTTTTGGTGATGTAATTAGTCAGGTTGACTGGTTAATTGTAATAATTGCTCGACTACAAAGGTGCTGTGACAGTCAGTCAACAAATTTAGCTTTGTTAATTTCTTAAAGCAAGTGGGTGGGAGACAAAATAAACTCAAGTTTGTCTAAAATGGATAATATTGTGACATTATTTTAGAGAAGAGAATGAGTGTGCAGGAGGTTATTTGGCAAGGGGCAAACTACAGGGAAGAGATGGTTGACTGAGGCAGTAAGGGTTTTGGTGATGTAATTAGTCAGGTTGACTGGTTAATTGTAATAGTTGCTACCATCACAAAGGTGCTGTGACAGTCAATCAACAAATTTAGCTTCCTCAACTTCTTAAAGCAAGTGGATGGGAGACAAAATAAACTCAAGTTTGCCATCCAAGGCAAACCTAATGTGAAGTATTTTCTCAAAACCATTGACAATCAGAGAATGATTGCCTCAAGAACTCTGTTCTGATGACTTTACTACAGTCAGGGAATAAGGCATCAATGATTCAATATCAAAATTTAGTGAAGAGGTGAGTGATAAATGTAGAATCTAAAACCACGAGGTGACAGTAGAAAAGCTATCCCAAAACTTAGGAATAAAATATTAAAAGAAGAAGGCATTGACATTCTGAACATCATTCCGCATGAACAAATCTTAATGTCATACCACAAGAATATTTGCAATGCTTAAGGTGTCAAAGTTAGAAATCATACTGATTCTTAATAAGACAAATCTCTCAATCACAAATAGAGGCAGCTGAGTAGAGACAGACATGGTATAGACAATATAGAGCTCGAAGAAAATTTAATTATTCAGCCTAATTCTAAATAATTCTAACCCAGAACCAAAATAATTACTTAATTATGCATGTTAACAACAGATTTCAAGTATTTTACCTTTTCACTAACTCAGTCAAAAACCTAAAAATTACTGGAGTAAGAACAGAATATAGGAACTTGTAGCAATGAATTAGAAGAATTCTGTATGACATGATTCTTCTATCCAATTCAATAGCAATGTCTTACCATGTTAAAAAGTGACTAATTCTTTTAAATCCTCAATTACCAGGGTTTTATTTACTTCTCCACAGCATCATTTTTTCCATAGTTACTACTATAGACAATCGTAAAAGCTAAAATAATTTAAAGAATAATATATTTGAAAGATCTAATATTAACGAAAACAGTACAGCAGGTTTGGAGTATGTCTGCAGCTATCCTCATGAACTCTTAATAACATGAGACACTACCACATCAAAGATGTAGAGTTGGACATCAAACTGATAAAATCGTCTGTCAGAAACCTAAATAAAGAGCAAACACAGGATAGAAGGCTCATATTGATCTTCACCACAAGATCCATTATGCAGTTTGCTAATTTGCGATGCCACGTAGCAATCAATGACATAGAAGAATCCGTGTCGCACGCACTAAATTACCTACTCATTTTATTCAATAACATCAAAGGTGCGCAATTTCATTTCGTTCAATAATACCAAGTGCGCATATTTTCATGTCACATTACATATCAGTGTTGGTTTCTCTCCCTTTGAAGTGATCACAAAATGGACACTCCCACATAAACAATCACTTCCTTAGACATTTTATGATCACTTCAAAAGGAGAGAAACCAATACTTAAAGAGGTTTAGCTAAGGTATTCAAAGGAATAAGAGTTAAAAGTAGTGTATTTCAAAATTCAACTGTTCAGTATTAGGTCTATGTGATACTTCTATGTAATTTAGGCCCAAAACCTGCTGGACATCACAACAGACATAAATTCCAGTATCTTCTTGTTGAAAGAAATAGCTGATAGAGGAACTTCCTCTCAACTGCATAATTAGGAAGCCTTTTCCACTGCTCACAAGATCTCTCTCCCATCAAAAGGAAAATCCTCCTTAACTCTAATATTTTGACAACAAAACATTGCCCATTTCACTACAAACTTACACTCCAACGCACAACAAGATAAATCATACGAGATATAATCTTAAACTATTACAAAGCCACAAATAAACAAGAATAAGAATTTATCTCCCACTTGGTGTCAATAAATTAACCATTTAAAGTTTTTCTCATTAAGCTTCAGTAGTTTTTCATCGTCTGTGTTATTGCTTGCAACCAAAACTATAGTACCCACAACAACAGAAAAAAATAAAAAATAAAATTTTAACAAATATCGTTGAAAGAAAAAAGAATCAGCAAGAAACACTGCAGTCATACATAACATAAATACTTCAAGAAACATATATGTATGATTCCACACAAATGCATAAATAAAGAAAACCAGAATAAGTTCATCTGAATAACAATTCAGGATTTTGCACATTTAACTTATCAGCAAAACTTCATTCTTCAATGATTCCATGTTCAAAATTGAAAATATAAGAAAAACGTATGGTCGCTGTTCTGATTGCAGTATCAAACTCAAAAGAAATATTTAAACCACATTTATAGCCAAAAAGTGCAGATATGACAATTATCACCATACTTCCTACATGAAAAGCATCAGTAGATAACATGAATAGATAAGTGAAAAATAGTAACCTAATATACCCATTAATCTTGCAATATTTTTCATCCTCCATTAATTTTACAAAAACATCAACACCAAAAATACCCAAAATCAATTAATACTTGCTAAATAATCTCACAACTTAAATTACATAAACCAATAATAAACTCACCAGGAACTACTTTAGGTAGATCTTCCTTGGAATCAGGTGCACAAACATATCTCTGCCCCTTATACCAAACAAAATGAGGAGGCTTAGGTGCATAGTGTCCTCCCTCTGGTAAATTGATATAAAAACCAATAACGTCACCCTCCTTATATCCCTCCTCTCCATACTTCTCCCTCAAGGCCTTGTGCACCTTACTCCCATCAATATCCCTATACCCAAAACTGTTCCCATCGTACCCAACTGGAGCCTGTAGGTCACCCTTCTCTGTAGACCACCCTAACCGAGTATGCCCTGTCTCCCCTAGTTTCACCACCTTTATTAAAAGAAACCATATAAGTATGCTAATTTATTTCAAAAAGCAAGCACAATAAAAAGTCCAAAAAATATAGCTTTTATTTGACACAACAATAAAGTCAAACTCGACTCCACAACTTAAAACCTCCAACTCCATCATAGGCAGGAAATTTAAAAATCTATGCATCAGCTATGTCACAATGATTTTTCCTTGACATTTTGCATTTCAAAGTCATATAGTTTTAAAGGAACATTCCATATACAAAGTCATTCTAGATTAAGTTTGTAGGCATGACTTCAATTTGCAATTTATTGATTTCTAATTATTATCCGTAAGGCTTCATTGGGCAGTGAAGTGTTGTGGCTTAAAAGCCTCAGCTATAATAGAATGTGAAAAAAAAATCAGTAGCTCACGAAGCCTAAATAAATCTCGCAAAAATGTTAGGAAGTTTAAAACAAATTTTTGCGAGATTATTTTAACATAGAAAGCATGTATAGAGCATTGAATAAAAAATATTACCTTTATCTCGTAGTACCATGCTCCTTCTATAACCCCTCTGGCGGCTCTCACCATTCTATGCCCCTTCGTGCTCCCTGCAGTCAGCCTATCTTCACTTAAATCTACTTTTTCTGCTTTATAAACCTTCAATAAGGCAAAGAATGTTAACAAATTATAATTTTTATAGAAATAAACCGTAAAAAATTATATGACATTTGTCCAAAAATAAATAAATAAACCTTGGATAAGCAAATTTTCATTTCTGGGTCATCATCGCCTTTGTCTGGGAATCTGGGGACCGATCCTCGGTCGATGCTTGATTCTGGTTATTTGTTTTGTTCTTCTTTTTTCCTTTGCGTGTAGTTCGCGAAAACCACACATTGTTGTTCTTTTTCTTTGATTTCTTAGCAGTCGCTGCTGTTGTCACTGCTGATGACTGTATTGTGCTTGTTTTCGAGGTAAATTTGTTAACAACTGGGGTGTTTTGTTGCTCTCCCCTCTGTTCTTGATGCCGTTGTTCTTGTTGGGTCGTTAACGAAGAGAGTTGCTTTTGCTTTTTTGGAGGCGAGTCGTCCTCATCGTCTTCCTCATCTTCGACGTCGTCGTTTGCAGTGTCAATGTTGCTAGCTTTGAGGGGTTTTTATGTGTCATCTGAGGCCGTAGGGTCATCTTCCGATATCGAATCGTATACCATAGGCTCCGGGAAAGAACTTTGTGTGACGTCGTTCCGGGGTTCAGATTCTTGTGCGGCTTCTGCAGAGGCAGAATCAGAGAACGTAGGCTCAGGTTGTGGTTCAGGTTGGGCTTCTAGCGCGGCGTCGTTCCAGGGTTCAGATTCTAGAGCGCCATCTTCTGAAATAGAATCAGAAACCATGGGCTCAGTTTCAGTTTCAATATGAGCCTCCAGGGTAGCTGCGTTCTGGGGTTTCGCTTCTTCCGCTGCATCCTTACGCAATTCCGGCGTCTGTAAGACGTCGTTTTGGGGTTCTGATGGTGCATTGGTGGGTTCGATAACGGCTATTGACGTAGGGGATTCTGGACGGGATTGGTTGGTTGATTGTTGAGGTGGTCCTTCGTCTTCTTCATCTTTGTAACTGGCTTGGAGAGAGTCCATTACTACAGATAACAACTGAGGAAGAAACAAAGGAATTTCAGTTGACGGGTTAGGTTATGAATTGGGAATTCATAATGGAGAAGAAAGAAAAGAGTGAACTTGGCTTTGGGGATCTGAGCGGAGAGACCGGGAAGAGGGAGGGCGGCGTGACAGAAAAGATTTCCCGGCTTCCAGAAGGGACAGATTGGGATCGAATCGAATCATATCGGATGGTTTTTTTGTGCTTGTTGGATAAATGGGCGCGGGCTAGAAATTGCTGTTGGGCTTTTAAATGTGAGTAAATTCATGTTTTTCTTTATACATATATATTTCTTATTAAAAAAATTGTCCCTAAATTGTGTGTTTTTGCGATGAAATATTTAAAAATTTCAGTATAGATAATTATTGATTATTTAATTTTCATTAAAAAAATTATTTATTAAAATATCAAAGATATTATATAAATTTATAATGAAATTATTTCTAATTTTATATAAATTAATTTATAATATATTATAAAATTTACGAATTGTACCCAATTCACTTAAGAAACAAAAAGCTAGGGTCTCTTTATAATTGTAAAATTTGTCACATCTCACTTAAATTTGACACAATAGAGCATGAAACAATAGGCCCTTTTTTATACTAAAAGCACCAAACAAAACTTAGATAATTTTTTATTATAATACAACCAAAAATGTAGCTCTAAGTCAAGAGAGACAATGACATGTAGCTTCTGTAACTAAACTCGTTATAAAATAGGGAAACTTTTACAATGGAATATCAATTAAATGGCACATCAGACTTCAAAGTCAAATACAATTAAACACTAAATCAATGGTTAATAAACAATACTTGTAGGCGCTAACATGATAAGATCCCCGAACAGAAACCGACAAGAACATTACGGATAAGCTTAAAATCTCAGAACCTGCCGTCTGTTAGAAATGGAAAGAAAACAAAGAAACGTAATTCGGAAATGACCGACGCATTTTGCCCGGAGTGCAAGCGAGCGACGGAGGTGGTCTTCGACCATTCGGCGGGAGACACCGTATGCTTGGAGTGCGGTTTGGTGTTGGAGGCTCATTCCATCGACGAAACCTCCGAGTGGCGAACTTTCGCCAATGAGTCCGGCGACAATGACCCAGTCCGTGTCGGCGGACCTACCAACCCGCTCTTGGCCGACGGAGGGCTGAGTACAGTCATTTCTAAGCCTACTGGGTCGTCCGGTGAGTTGTTAACGAGTTCATTGGGACGCTGGCAGAACCGTGGATCTAACCCTGAGCGAAATCTCATTCAAGCTTTTAAAACCATTTCCACCATGTCTGATAGGTAATTATATCATTTACTAATCATATATGCATGTATACAGCTTTTGTTGTTGTGTTCGCATTGAAATTGAGGAGAGATAAAGAAAAATATAATAAAATTTGGGTCTTTAAATTGGTTTTGATTCCCACTAGAAATGAAAATTTTAGTTAGTTTTTGAGTTGGAAATTTCAACGGAGTGAACATGTAGGAATGAATATCTATTTATTTCCTCTATGGTTGTAAGTTCAACTGTAATGTGTATGTCTCCAGTTTTCTGTTTGGATTCTCGGAAAAGGAGTGGTAAATTTGCGAGGGGTAGAATTCTTGGTCCTTTCTTCCTTGTTTTCTGTGTTCAAAATATACAACATAAGCTGAAATTGCTTGATTGCACTATGATTGGATGTTTTATATTTTACTTTTGTTGTTGAATATTGGAATTTCATCCCTAAAGCCACATTTGTAACCGACGCAACCACCGGCTATTACAGGTTGGGCCTTGTTGCAACAATTAAGGTATGCTAATTTCTACAGGTACTTTGAATATCTTTCTAATATTTTGGCATAGTACTAAGGCCTTGCCTGAATTACCTGAAAAGAGGGCTATTTCTTCTTAATAAGTTAAAGTCAAAGTTAAAATTTGCTTAATTTGGCTTTTAAAAAATAACTTTTGTTTAAAAAAAGTCAAAAATTATGAGTCAAGGAGGTGTTATTTTTCTAGTTTTTTTGGAACACGCTTAGTATTATTAAATTTTTATAATAAATTATTTCAATTATATCTTTATTAAATTTATAGAATTCTAAGAAAGTGCAAGAGTAATTAGGTGAAAATATTATATATCTGCAAAAAGTTAAAAGCCAAATCAAATAATTTGGGATAAAAATTTACTTGTTTTTAAGATAAAACTAAGCAGTTTTTATAAACATAAGAAACTTTTCTTAAAAAGTAACAAGTCATAAGCCACAGGTGAACACAAGTAAGGCTTAAATTTTTTTATGATTAATGCTGCTTTATGATACAAATTTTTTAACACGACACTAAACTTTTTTATGATTTATGCTACTTTATGATGGTGCACATTGAAACTCTCAATACTTTTATGATATTGTATTTTTTTTCTTTGTTTTACATTTCAAATTGATATCTGATACTATATCACATCTCAATTCACAAAATCATCCAGTAATGGTGCTTTTAAATTGTTGTTTAGAAATATTGCAGCTTCTATAATTTAAATGTGCAACTAGTAAAAGCTTTTCTTTTCTTTTCTTTTTTTTTTTAAATTAGCTTTACTTGTATTGATGTGCTATGCATTTGGATATTTTCCTTTGTTCTAAGCTCAACTGGGTTACCCCTTACTCATTTTTTTTTATGAATTTTGTAAGCAGTTTATTCACTTCACAAATTTAGATTTTAATTTGGCTCTGCCATATGTTTTACCTCTAATACTTTATCATGTTGCTTGTTCATCCAGTGATATAGCTCTGATAGTGGGTGAAACTTGCATGTGCATCTGTACCCTTCCTGGATTCAAAAACACTATTTTGAAGTGCATATCTGTTAATGGGTTTGTATTTTTATGTGAAGGATCGCGCCAATGAAATATATATGAAAGTTGAAGATCAGAAACCTCTTAGGGGACGAAATCAGGATGCAGTTTTGGCTGCTTGCCTGTACATTGCTTGTCGACAAGAAGATAAACCCCGTACTGTAAAAGGTATCATTATTTCTTAATGGGTTGAAACTTTTTAATCATATGTTTGTTCATTTCTTAATTCCTGATCTTGTGAGTTTTCTATCAGAAATTTGTTCTGTTGCCTATGGAGCTACAAAGAAAGAAATTGGCCGTGCTAAAGATTATATTGTGAAGCAATTAGAGGTAGAGATGGGTCAGTCCATGGAAATGGGAACCATACATGCAGCGGACTTTCTGGTGAGTTTGGCAATGGAAGTAACCATTCAATCTATGCTGTATTTTACATTTGATGTATTTTATTGTTGTAGATATTTTACATGAAAGTTTGAAGTTATCAATACCTATTTTCAACAGAGACGGTTTTGTTCGACTCTTGGCATAGCCAATCAAGCAATTAAGGCAGCTCAAGAAGCTGTGCAGAAATCAGAAGACCTTGATATAAGGTAAATATGGTTTTCTTTTGAATCCATGCTTATACTGAATAAATACAAACTATTGCATTTTTCTGGAGCTCAATTGATTATTTCTGTTGCCTTTTGGTGCCACAACTTAGAGTTCAGTTTCTGCCTGTGTTCTGCTTCTAATTTTGATTTGGTCTCAAATTACATTTACTTTATCATATACTGACTGCGGTGAAATATTTTGCTAGAAGGCTTATGGAACATTTGTGGATATTCACAACATTTCCAACTTCTATCGCGTATACTGCTTGGCCAGCCTCACATATTATATATAGCTCTGCTTGTTTGTCCACAGACTGTGCAAACGTCACAGAAAATTTGGGATATTTTGCAGCAAAATCAAGACGTGCACTTTCTCATTAGAGATATTATAGTTGGACTAGGGTGCAGAATGTAGCTAGTGGAAAGAGTTCAAAAAACCAAAACAAATTAATTATAGGACATTTCGGTCTTTGCCTTGAGGCTTTGAAAAAAACACTCTAGTATGAAAACTTAATTTTGTCTTTCCATACAAAGTAAATGAAATAGGGGAATGTAGGATTGGAGAGTAATTAGCTACTTACTCACGCAAGTTTGCTCTTCAATTAACTGTCAAATTAGAAGATTATAAACCTGATCCTTTGGCCAATTATAGAAAGAACTTGGCAGTGGCTCAAATGGTGACTTCTAAATTTGCACAAACTTCAGTGTAGTAAAATTCGATTAATCTTGTATATTCATTTTACTGCACAGGAGAAGCCCAATATCAGTGGCAGCAGCAATAATAAATTTGCACAAACTTCAGTGTGGTAAAATTTGATTAATCTTTTTTATTCATTTTACTGTACAGGAGGAGCCCAATATCAGTGGCAGCAGCAATCATTTACATGATAACTCAGCTCTCAGACAACAAAAAACTTCTCAAAGGTCTGAAAATTTTTAACGGAAAATTATTACTTAGCCTAATCATTGTCTCATTAAAGGTAGATTGAACCTGATGCAGATATCTCACTAGCTACAGGCGTTGCCGAAGGGACCATCAAGAATTCATACAGAGACCTGTATCCCTATGCTTTGAGAATTATTCCAAGCTGGTATGCTAAGCAGGAAGACCTTAGGAACCTATGCAGTCCGTAAATATGCAACATTTAAGCTAGAAACAATCATTCAGCTATTGTTTATCAAGATGTTAGAAGTCGAAACTTTTAACACTCTTCTCCATTCAATCTCTCTCTTCTAAGTCAAATTATGCACCGTGTTGTCTTAGTTGCGTTGTTTCTTTGTTTAATATTCTTGTGCTTAGATCTCGAATTTTTTTCTTCTTATGTTGTAATTAATATTTATATTTTATTTATGCCTGTGTACTTACTGTTCCTTTGTATCAATCAATATACTACTGTCAGACCATGTACCCGAGATTAAAATTCATGCGTAGGATTTTCTTTCCTTTTCTTGATGAGGTTGCTGCTCATGAGGTCTATTTTCTTCCGTAGTGTAAATACTTTTATGATTGATTCCGCACTGCCTCCGTTTGAACCTTATTCAACCTATTAATTCATGAAATAAATGAGAAATACCAGACTAAAGTAATTGTGTGGGCGCTATCATATTCCTAGAAAATACAATGGGTATTTTTAAGAATAATTACATTTTTGATTCTATTTTAAAAGTTAATTATTGTTAAAAAAAAAAAATTTAATTAAATCAAACATTTGAATAATAATACCACAAAATAAATTGGAAACATCTATGTACTTTGGAAGTTGTTTTATTTTTGAACTTATTTTTTTTTTAATTCAAAAATAAAGAGATGCAAAGAAAAAAGGGGTATTTGTTATCTAACTTAATTCTTTTTTTCTAAATTTATTCCGTTTAAAAGTGAAAATATGTATTTATTTTTTATTTTTAAATTATGTGTATTTGATACCTATTTTCAAAAGAATTATTCTATTTACAAATAAAAATATAGTTTAAAAATAAAGAAATAAATTATGCCGCTATCGAAAGTGAATTTACTTTGAAACTCAATCACTTTTATTTGAAAATGAAGAAACATACGAATTTTTTTTTTTAAAATTTCTTACGGGTATTATTGTTCGCGAAGAATTTTCGGTTTAATTGGAAAAGATTTTTTAATAGTAATTAATTTTAAAATTAGAATAAAAAATATGATTATTCTTAAAAATATTTTTATTATAACAGGTTACTGGAGTGGTTGGCAAACGCCACATCCCTGAAATTTTTACTACAGGTTACTATTGTAATTTTAAACTATTATCAATTACTGCGGCCTTAATTCAAGTAACTCAACAGACCATGCAAGAAATTAACTGAAAACATACAATCAAGTCAATGCAAAAACATATTACGAAAACTTGAAGTTAATCAATCACTCGTATGAATTATAATCTAGCAAACATTTGAAATTAAACAAAAAAAAAACAAGGATCCTAATAATATCGTGGAAGACAATTATCGAAAAGACTAGTCTCAAAAAAGGACAAGCATTTGGCTAAATCATATCTAAACTTAATACGTTGAGTCAATTGCTTGTCCTTTCGAAGACATCCGAAGTCAACAGAAGAAAATTAGTCCAGTCGTTAACATTAATCCTAAATCATGGGGTTGGGGTTGGGGTTGAAGCTTAAGTATCAGTTGATCCCGTAACTTCATTACTGCCATTACCAGTATCTTCACTTTTCTTTCCACCAGCCAAATCTCCATGGTGGTTGTGGTTATTTTCTTCGCCAATTTGGCCTCCTCTACCAACTAATACAAATGCTAGACAAAGTTTATCACCCGGTCTCCTGAACGACCATATTTGATATACATCACCTACTTCAAGACCATTCCGATTCTTACAATCTTTCCATTGTACTATCAACATATAACATATGCTACTCTTTCTACATCTTCCGTTGGTTCAATGTCATTTCAGATTCTTCAAGTGAAAGCTCAATGAATTTTTACTACAATCATACTGTTTTCCTTGCCAAGGTGTATTCTACTCTTTCCTTTCTCTTTCTTCGTCTTCCATTGATTCAATGTCATTTCACATTCTTCAAGTGAAAGCTCAATGAATTTCACTACAATCATACTGTTTTCCTTGTCAAGGTCTTTCCTCTCTTCATCGTTCAAGAACTCCATTGATAATAATTGTTTCTAAGGAATCAACAAACGACTTTGATGATTTGATAGATCTGGGGAATATAAACTCTTCTCTATAACCAAATTTATGTTTAACAATTCAGATTCTCAATCTTTTCCTTGAACACTTGGAGCAAAACTGGGATCACTTCAGGAACAATGTACCTAAAAGGTCTCTTCATTTTATTGTTGGAATTTGAATCCTCTTCTTCACTATTATCTCTTCAGCTTATATGCCATTTCAACTTTTGTCTTTGCTTCATATATCCAGCGCTCCATTCTTCATCTTCGTCATCATCCTCCCAAAGCAAAAGTCTCGCCTTCATGGCATCGCCCAGAAATTCTTCTCGGGGAGCAACTTTTTGAAACCCTACTTTCTTCTTCGAAACTGAGTTTGTAAGAGGTTTCTTGAGGGCTTTTTCTCTTTCTCTACGAACAAAATCCTAGCCAGACAAGTCCACTTATCATTACTTTCTGGAGCACTGCCGAAGCACATACTTTGTTTCTTCTTGATAAATAACGTCGAAAGTGAATTGCTAACACCTGCCTCATCCGACTACCATTACAACTTCTTGAAGAACTTCTATACTCGAAACTATTATTATCAACCAACGTACTGCATTTCCCGTTACTCTCTGTTGTGCTAAGAAAATAGAGAGAAGCAAAAATAGAAAACGATAAGAGATCGTAGTGTAGCAAACCACAGTTCAGTATTAGATTTACAAGAAATACTTTACATATAAAAAGAAAAAATAGAGAGAAGTAAAAATATACAACAATCAGAAATGTTGCAAACCACAATTCAGCGTTAGCTTAACGTGAAAAACCTCGTGCAAAAGAAAAAATTTGCAGGAGAGAGCAAAAAATTTACTATAAAACCATAAGTATTTGGCCCTAACGCATTTATTTTTATTTTTATTTTTATTTTTTTTGGATGACGAGAAAACTCCTATACTCAGTCATTACTGCGGTGGTCGGTCATACACAGACCAGGCACTCTCCTCTTTAAGGTACGTGTCCGCAGATCACACAACAGCTGTCCTGAATCAATTAAAATCATGTAAAAGAACTACATTGCAGTGGTACCAAGTACAGGATAAAACCCTGGCTGCACTAAACTTTTACACCTGAATACACTCCAAAAAATTCGAAACTAAGACCAGTACAAATGCCTCCTCAGAATGAAACCGCTCGACTACGCTCAGTGGTGCCCTAATGTCATAGATTAACTAGCCCATAAAACCTAATATGTCATAGATCAATATATATACCTATACATAGGTAATATACTAATATTCAAGTATCAAATACGAGTCACTTAACAAATCTCCAACTTAAACACATATTTACTTCGACACATCTTTGCATTATCTTCTATTTATATTGCAAGCACTAATCAAATTCAAACAATATTTGAAGTTGACTATTGAAATTGCCTTAGTTAGCCTACCACAAATAACACATAATAAACCATATCTGTATAATACATATAACACGTGGTTTAATCTCTCGCTTTTATCTACTTGTAACAAAGCCTACCACAAATAACACATAATAAACCATATCTGTATTACCCATATAACACGTGGTTTAATCTATCGCATTTATCTACTTGTAACAAAGCTATACTGCTCTATATCTATAAACCCATTTAACACGTTGTCGCCTTTGTCTGCTTATAACAAAACTATACTGCTAGTTATGTACATCCTCGTATTGTTGAACATCTGCATAAACCTACTCATCAATATTTTGTATTTGGTTTATATTGTAACCCACTCATCAATATTTTGCATTTTATTTATATTATAATGTACTTTATTTATATTTTATTATAGCGTAACGTAATGAGCCTCATATTATGCGCAGCACCCTACCCACCAGCACTATTTTTCTTTTGCTATCTCGGTTTCGCTTTTATAGATCTTCGCCTCTAGTATCAATTTATTGTGAAAAAAAAAATAATAATAATAAAGATTATATCCAAATAGACAATGACAAAATATCAAAAAAACAAAAAAAATCACAATTTAACATAGATTTACATGAAAAATCTTCGAGATGTGAAAAAAAAATAAATTATAAGAGAAGATAAATTTCACTAGAAAAAAATAAGAAGATGATAAATGTTTGTGTCTATTTATGTAAATATAAATTATGGGTCAAGTCGACATAACTAATTAAGTTAGCATATGTCATATTCTAATATTCTAATATGTGTACCAATATCTAAGAATCAAATATACTAACTTCACATCTCAGTACACTTCTTCACTTTTCTTCTTTCCTTTCCCTGTGTTTTCTTCCTCTGGGTTATCATAAGCCAAACACGAAAACCGAAATCACTAAAGCTTAATACCATGCGGATCAATCTTGATTTTTTTTCTTTCAAAATCCTTCAAACTCAAAAAGGCTTTCTCATCAGCCGTCTTTAATCCCTTCTTCTTTCTAAACCTAGGATTATTAGAGATGAACATATATAATAAAAATAAAAATAAAAACTAATAACAATGAGAAGAATCGATAAGTAGCAACTATCCTAGTTTCAGAGAAATTATAGGAGAAGGAGAAGAATTAGATTATATATTTCCCTTTCCCTGTTAGGAGTTTATACTTCACTGGGGTTCCTTGGTTTCCTTAATTACAGTGTTTAAATCAGTTTATAATTCGGATTTCATTATTACTTATTTTTTAATTTTTTGTGCGCTTATTATCGTTTAAATTAACTGTATGTTTAATTAAAATTAACGTAGAGATCCATTTATATATATATATGTATATATATATATATATATATATATGAAAAACCCTAATCTATCGATCTGAGTACAGGCAACCGTCGAACTGGTCTGTCGTCGCTTGCCGGAGGGACAGTTCAGATAAAATCCACGGCACCAGTCGAACTGGTCTGCCGTCACTTGTCAGAGGGACAGTTCAGATAAAATTCACGAACACTAGTCGACCTGGTCTGCCGTTGCTTGCCGGAGGGACAGTTTAGATAAAATCCACGACCTAACAACCTCCTAAGCGCTTCAACATGGAGAATACTGATGATGAGAATCGAGTCTGGGATACGAAGTCCGCACAAATTGTCCCCAACCATTAGCCACTCCTGGGGAGGTTGTAGAGATCGATTTTGTTAAATTCTTTTAGAAATTATTAATGATGATTAATAATAAAATAAAAATTTCAGAATAAAATACTTAGACTTAATTTATAGAGAGAAATAATAGGGTAAATAAACTTTTCCCTTTATTTTTTCTTAATATCTCATTACCTCTTTCTTTTTGGAAACCTATTCAATATTCTTCTAATTTTCGATTTTATTCTCACTTAAGACCTCTCAAGTCGAACTATTTTCGATTTTACTATTAAGACTTAAAATCTAAAACTCGGGACTTAAAATTATAATACATTATTACTTACCACTACAACAACTCAATTTTTATATAATGTAAATGAAATTTAATATAAATATATATTGTTAATTGAATATATTATATTGTAATTTAATATATTTAATTTTAAAAATTAAAAATAATAAATATATTCTTTAAAAACTAAGAGTTTGACCAAATTTTATTATAATTAATAATAATAATAATAGTAATTATAAGTCATGTAATATTTGAATTTTATTTTATTATTATTGTTATTGTTATTAATAATAATAAATTATTGTTATTGTCATGTAAAAATTTTTAATTTTTTTATAAATATATTTATCAGTATATTTATATATTAAAATTAAAATACCTTTTTAAAAGTTAAATATTAATATATTACATTTAAGAATTTGTCTGAAAGTTTGATCAAAGTTTATTTTATAATTTAATTAAATATATTCAATTATAAATAATATATTTAATTTTTTAATGTCAGAATTAAATATATTAAATTAGAAAACAATATACTTAATTTTTTTAATTTTAAAATATATATTATTTTATAAGTAATATATTTATTGTTTAATTTCAAAATTAAATATATTGAGTTATAAAATAATATAGTTAATTTGTTAATTTTGAAAATTAAATCTATTGAATAATAAAATAATATATTTAATTGGTAATATATATTTATATTAAAATTTTTGCCTTGATATTACATAAAAATTGAGTTGATGATTGATAAGTAATAATAATATTACAATATGAGGTCCCGCGTCTGACCCCTCAATACTACATAAATATTTTACATTTTTATAACTACTTCCATTTGATTTGGTTTGAGAAGTCTCAACAATAAAATTACAAATCAGAGTAGTACTGAATAATTATTATAAAGAAAAGAAGTAAAAGAGTATTAGGATAAAAATGGAAAGGAAAAGGAAAATCATTTATTCAAAATAGTATTTAACAATTTTGGCACTTACTAATTAATCATCAAGCATCATGTATCATAAATACTATAAGTGAGAATGTGGGGTGGGTGAATTACAACAATGTTGCTTGTTGACAATATAATGAATTGTACACGTGGAATAAAATTATAAAAATTATATAAGCTGGAAGTAAAATTGAAGTGTTGTATTTGAGATGTACTACTAGTAATTAATAATTGATAAGTCAAATGTTAAGTCAAAATAAGAATTATTAATTGAGACGTCGTGTTTGATATGAAATTACTAACCTTAAAGTTAAGAGCATAACTACTTAATAAATATTATCCGCCAATTATAATCTTGTTCTGCTTTGAGCATTGCAAACAAAAAGGTAGATGTACAAAATGGAATTTATAATTTTCATTCAAAAATAAAAATAAAAAATTTTAAAGGCCAACGAAGCATTAATCCAAAAATATGATCCATGCATGTAAACAATTAGATTTAAAAAAATTACACAGATAGTTACAGATCAAGCTACACGTTGCTACTTTCTACATGAAGGGGTTAGTTATACTTTTCATTTGTCAACTGACGACGGCAATTGTACTCTGCAGTGGTTTTTCTTGGTTTGCATTCCCCCCTCGCTAGTGCTTTGTTATATCAGTTGAAGTTGAAGGCTCATTGTTTGCTGTATTTATTGAATTAATGGAGTTTATTTCACATGTTCAACACTGACATTTTGTATGTACATTTTATCACAATTTTGAGTGTGTTTGAAATTTTGATTAATTTGAAATCTGTGCCTCCTATGCTTGTTGTATTAATTAAACGAGATTCATGTTTTATAATTCTTGTCAAAACTTTTAAGTCGAGATTCTTATGTTTAAGATATAGCTATTTTTCGGTTTGGAAGAAACGACCATTCAAACAGCAAGAAAATCCCGTAGAATGCAAATAACGATGATCACCACTTAAATGAAGTCATCAGGCACCTCTCATATATAGTGCACTCCATAAATAATTCCTCGCATATAAAAAATAAACAATCAATTACTTCTATAACAAAATTGGACGAATATTATAATTTAAATACTAGTTATTCTTCTCACACTCTACAGAAAAATGGCACCAAAAGAGAAACATTAGCAGTTCCTACAAACTAGAAACCAGATACATTTGATCCATTCCGCCATTGGAAACAAAGTAGTTCAGCGTGAGAGACCTTTGGCTTCCAAAGAGTCTTTTTTTTCCAAATTCTATTCAGCACACTCCGACGCATACTGATCCATTCAATTCATTAGAGGTTGAACATGAAGGAAATCTCCGGCTTCAATTGCCTTCTAAAAGGGTGATGAAGAGCCTCCCTAAGGAACCTGCAAAGTAGAACTTGTAATTGAAGCTCTTGTCCAAATGAACAAAGCTAGCCAAGTTCTATAAAATAATAATATTCAATATAATTGGGCTCTTCAAAAAGAACTTTCAACAGAAAATGGAGCTGCACAGCTTGTTCTTTGATAAAGGAATTCTGAACCGAAGGATAAAAAGATATACCACAACTAGGACTTGCTTTATAGGATATTTTATATTTGTCATCCTGTCACAATCAATGACACGGATATCATCTGGGAATCCTTTTGAATCAAACTTTCAGAAAAATGGCTTACAATTGATGAAGCATTTGAGAAAACAAAGATGAACAAAGAAATAATATGACCAACAAAGAACTGAATAGCATACCAGCAAGGTGGTTAACTTCCATTGGTTCCATTGGCCAACATTAATCTAACTTGCTTTAGCAGTGGAGGATAACCCCTTTTTTCTCTTGTGTTTTGGCTTCACAGCGTCCTTCAAAGTTTTCTCTCCACCCTTCTGTAGTCCAGTTCCAGATGCATCCATGGCAGTGAATGCAGGGTTGATGTCTTCTTCTTCCGGCTTTGGTTCTTTGGGTTTTCTTTCAGGTATTGGGTCATGTTGTTTTTTCTTGGGTGTTGCTGTTCCTGCAAGTTTTACGCTTCATACATTAGTCCATAGGAGAATCTTCTGTGGCCAAAAACACACACAGTAGACTCTGTAAACACTGTTGGCTATCAGGGCCCACCGCTCCTCTCAAATTTTGCCACCCAATAGTCAATGATAGATAAAGCTTAGTTCAATGAATAAAAGTCCTCATAAAAATAAAAGGGGGAAAAAAAAAAAGAGAGAGCAACAAGATGCCTATGCAAATTCCTCTGCTTCAGACAGTAATTATAAAAAGTACCACGCAAAGCTAGAGAAGCTTTCAGGAAATCTGAATCAACACCCTGTGAGTAAGGATCCCTGAGAAGAGAGGGTAAAAAATTCTAAGTTAAAAAAAATGTAAGAATAAGTAACAAATAGAACCAAAATCATTCAGATAATGAGTTTCCTCTTAACAATATTCAAATTATACTAAAAAAAGAAAATGAAACAAAAGGAAGCACATGCAAATTCAAAAAATCACGTTACGAGAAAGATTGTTCAATAAACCTTACTGCAGCACATTCCAAATGCTCAAGTGAAAAAGATGAATAATTCAGACAAAAACCAAAGTCCAGCTTCCAGCAGGGTTTCAGGAACGGTTTTCCCAAGTACAGACAAAGGAGCATCTTATCATTCCATTAGCTAAATTCTCACGGGTAAACTAGCATTTATAAACCAAGTGTGTTTCGTTTTTGAAGCATCTAAAATTCATTTTGCACTTAGAAGGGGGAAAAACATACCACCTTGTAGGGCTCCGTACAAAATTTCTAGCACTGCCATCTCTCATGCTACTTCTGCCCAGCTCAGATGATTTGGATTCACCTTCACCATAATTACTTTGACTGGTACCTTCCACAGATGCCAGCCTGGAATTCTCCATGTTGTTACTTGACAATTCACTCGCACCCTTTTGGCCAGACAGTTCATGTTTTATTTTCATACCAGCACTACCATCCAAAGTAGTGGAAGTGGGGTGACGCTTAATCTTCCGTAGTGATCTTTCTGTGTCATACATTTCAACCTAAATATACCATAGAAAATTCCAGGGAGTGAAAGAACCAGAAGAAGAGAATAAACAGAGGCAAGATAAAATAATTCTATTTGCAGGATTCGATAGTGAACTAGTTGAGAGAATAATACATTGGACTAACTCAAAGATTAATTTATAAAACATAAAACATAGTTGATGACCACAGAAAATTGCACCACAGACTTTCTTTGATAACTTTAAAAGAGCACATTGTATGCATAAACTAGAATGGTTAAAAAGAATAAAACCTTCACTTTCAAAAGACTATTTTGAACAGCAGAAACTCACAGCATCTTTTATCTTCTTTGTCATATCTATAGCCATCTTGGAAGCAAGCCGCAAACATTGCATGATAACGCTCTGGAGGACACCCTCCCCTCCAGGTTTCTGAATAGCACAAACATCACCATGGGCATTAAGCGTAGCGGTCATTCGTCCCATCATAACAGCTTCTTCATGGTGAGTTGGATCTATCACCTACATGGCATTTTATCACATTGAAAGGAGAATCTCATTAATGAACTTTAGCACTGCATGAATATGAATAGTTTGAAGAATACAAAAAGCCTTTACAGGATTAAGTTTGCCTACCATCATGCTCTCACTACTGAAAAATCCAAAAGTGACTGCTATAGGAAGATGATGTACTATCAAGGGAAGTGGTTCTCTCTCCTGTCAAAAAGCTACACCCATAAACAAGTGCATAATAATATACAAGTGCATAATAATATACAATAAAACAGCTGTTAAAGCCAGGAGAAACATAGTAGCATACATGGAGGATATGAAAGAATTAATCCTTTAATGCTTTTAAATTTATAGATCAGTGCATTACAGGGGCAGATCAATCATGAATATATAACATTTTATGAATGAACCAGAATACCAAGCTCCCAACAATACCCAGGAAAAAGGAAGAAAGAGCTATTGGAAACGATGAACAAGCTGACTTTTGGAAAGGATGAACAACACAGGAAAGTAATCTGGTCTCTCTGCTCCTATTTTATATAATTTCTTCAACGTACATTGAAAAATTCATCCTTCACTACAGCATAACATTCTTGTCTGTTTAAAGTATCGTTCCTCACTATTTTCCAAAAAACGAAAATTCAAATTCCTCATAATTCAACTCTCAATCAGGTGCTCTGGCATCTAGAAAGTAAAAATTTTAGCTGTAGAAGGATCAATTCAGTGGGAGTCAAAGCTGATGTGATGCTTCTCTATTTTCAAATGAAGCTTGCATAAAGATCTTCAACAAAAGCACTTAAATTTTATCAACTTAAAGTCCTAAGCTAACCTCAGGTGGATGTACTATCACTTCCTGACCACCTTCTCCTCCTAGTGAGCATTCCGGCCTCCTAAACGTCAAGAGAGCAGCCAAAGCAGCAATATTGGCAGCATCGACAAGATTTCTGTTTCAGGTTACACACAGGTGATTTATTAACTTACAAAAATGACATTAGTTAAACAAAATAAATACATATTATGCATATATACCTACCCCCCATTATCAAGAATGTGGAGATCAATACGTATTGCCCATACTAACTTCCCAGCCAGAACACAAAGTGATTCCGTATCCACCGCCCTGCTTTCCCTGCAAGATTCTTCTAAACCTTCAAAAATGTCATTTGAAAGTGTAATTGCAATGTAAAACTTGAGTTTTTCTCTGGAGAGCAAAAGGATATTTCATATGCAATCCTCGCTCTTGCTATTGCCGATCATGATTTCCCAAGATTTCAAAAAATCTTGAGTCTTTTCTGTGTATACTTCATAAAACTCTTTTGATATCAACTTGAGAAGGAATATGTCACACAATTGTTGTGTACAGTTCAAGTTCATTGCACAAGTATATAAGTTTCAGACATTCAGAACGATCTAAAAAGTGACAAACTTAAACTCTATTTGAAAAGTAAAAATTAAAAAAAGAAAATTTGTGACATATTAATAACTACAACAATGATACTGACACAGTAATAATAATATTAATATATTGGAAAAATATAAATAATTTCTCACCTTAGACCACGATCTACAATCCGTCCCAACTCGACCGCAGATTCACCAGGACGGCCAGGCTCAAACGATGGATCAGCCATTGGAGAGAACTCAGTGAATATTGACAGTGACCCTTCATTTGGTCGGTCCTGATAAGGTTGAACCAATTGGCCAGTCACAAAACCCATTACATGAGTCTGGCCTAGCTGAACTTCTGATGAACCATCTTCTCTGCATAATCATCACAGTATCAACACAGATATAACACTGTATCTATATTGAAATCAAAAAAAATATACGGCAATAAAGCAAAGAAAGAAAATTCACTATGAAATTAAATACAATGACAATATGATGTTGACAGCTTATTCTTTCTGCATATTTAAAAATAATAATGAAGCAACCATCCAGTTTCTATGAGCATATCCTTAAAACAAGCAATCACAAGAATCCAAGAATATGCAAGCACTTACAAAACAATATCACATCAACCAAAGACCATAAAAAAAAAAAAAAAAAGAAAGAAAGAAAGAAAGAAACTAGTCATTGAATCAAATTTACAGCATCAGCAATTCAACAAAATCCTGTGTTTGAACATAATATCGTCGTGTCAAGCCACCCTATGTTTTGAACACGATTTGGTAAGGCTTCAGTGAATTGGGTGGAGTTGCAGCAGAAAGTGCATATTGATGCATTACAAAATGTGCAGTACCAAATGAGAGTAATTACAATATATTATCACCTATACCAAGAAACTCAATTGCCTACATGCGTCTGAGCATGCCAACGCATATCTGTGTAAAAGAAAGCTAGTACTTGCCTGCCGAACTTGATGGATAATTTACGATATTCATAAGGATTGCGTCCATCAATTCTGATACTAGAAACCAATGCAGTCTCTATAAATTTCTTCTCATTCACAGTTAACAGCGTACTTGCTAATCTAGCATCCATTTATATCTCACTTCTGCCAGCAAAGAAAAAAAGAATTGTTCAGCTTTTCTCAAGCATTTCCACAAACAGTTTCAAGCAATTAACAAACTCAGAACTAAACCTTCAGCATGCAATTTTTCTCCAATATTAACTTGTGGGCAATCGATCGATGCGTAACACTGCAACAACCTTATTCAAAATTTCCATTTAAAGCAACAAAGAAGAAGTAGCAATAGCAGGAATTAGTTGTAATAAAGCAAAACACTAATATTTCGTTTTATTTTACTTAAAATTTAATTAAAAAGCTTAAAATATATATTAAACAAATTACCCACGAGAATGAGATGCTGTTTCTGACGGCTTTTGAGTTCGTATAATGGCTGTCCGTCAATGTTTTAAAGGCGAACAGTAGCAGTGGCGGTTGGCTGGTGGCAGAGAGCGGTCGGTCAATCGATGATGGCATGCAATTTTGGCCGTGGGTTCCGAACTTAGTGAATGAAAGAAATCGAGGGTTTGGGGTTTACAATGGGGCGGATTTACAATGGGGCTCCATTTTGTTTAATAAAACTTAATAATTGATATTTGAGGTAATTGCAAGCAGAGATGCCTATATTTTCGTTTATGAGATATAAACCTTAACAACTTGTTTTTTTCCAATTATGCCACACATCAAATTTTTTTATTCCTAATGAACAACTTAAACTTACATTTTATTGCGATCCCTATTGAAACTATTAAAGTTCTTCTAATGTTATTTTTGCAATAAGTGAGTTTTGTTGGTTCGGTTACATTTAGGTAAAATTAAAATGCGAGTAGACTTTGTTTATAAAATATCAATCAAAACGTTGTTTATAAAATGTGAGCAGAATTGCTGTGGGCCTGGGCCTGAGCCTGAGCCTGAGCCAACTTTTTATTAACTATCTTTAAAATCTTAATTTTAAATAAATTCGAAGAATTTAAATGATTTGTTTATTTTCTGTTTTAAATCTTATTATAAATATTAATTTTTAATAAAAAATATTTTCTGCTTTAATAAATATTAAATCCTATTTTCTGTTTTAAATCTTATTATAAATATTAATTTTTAATATTTATATATATTTTTTATTAATTTTTAATATTTAGATAACAAAACCTTTATATATATATATAAATTGTGCATTTTTTAATAAAAAATAATTTGCATATTTTGAAAATAAATAGGAAAACATTAGGTTTTTATATAGGTAAAAATATAAATAAATTAAGTAAATAAGAATATTTTTGTAAATATATTCTATAAAAGGTTTTAAACTTTTAAGATACAGAAAAAAAATTAAAAAAATAGATCTTTTATTGTGCAAAAAATTTTTTTAAATTCTTTAAATTAAAAAATAAAACGTCTTAATTATTTTAAATAGATAAAATCAAAAAAAATTAAAAATAAAAGTAAAAAAAATAAACAGACTCAAAATTTAAGTTAGCTCCAACTTATAATTAGTTGGTGATATTTCATCTCCATTTTGTGTGACGGGTATTTTCAGAAATCTCCTTAATGTTTGTAAAATCATAATTTGAAAAAAATTTGTGAAAATTGAGAAAAGCCTCCCTTACTACAGTAATACAATTTACATTTCCTTCTAAAATCTGTGAAATATCAAAACTATCCTCATTTTAAACTTTTTCAAATAAAATATAATATTGGTATTAAAATGTAATTCAAGTTTTTAATATTTTAGTACTTATAATAAAAAATGATAGTCTTTTATGTTAAAAACCTATTAAAATTATAAAACAATTAATTCTATATCACCCTAAATTCTGTGACAGGACTATTTAGTGTTTTTTAAATAAAAAATAGTAATATTTTACTTATATTAAGTATTAGAAATTATAAAATAATCTTAGCTAACGATTTATTTATTTTTATTATATTTTTAAAATATAATAATTTATTTAAATAAAATAATAATATTAAATTATTTTAAATTCTATTATGTTGTTTTTATCTTTTAAATAAAAGTTATAATATTTTTTTATTAAATTTACTTTTACAATTAAACGCAAAAAGGAATAATTAAAAACCTATTGAAATTTTATACATACTTAGAAAAAGGATAGACCCAAAAACTTTTATTGGAGTTTGGTTTTGATCGATCTAAAAGAAACAAAAATTCCCAGAGTTAATGTATATAAACTCCAATTCTATCGTTTTTCACTTATAATAATGATGATGATGATATATTTATTT
Source organism: Trichilia hirta (assembly GCA_035221805.1). NCBI lineage: Eukaryota > Viridiplantae > Streptophyta > Magnoliopsida > Sapindales > Meliaceae > Trichilia > Trichilia hirta. Next base: position 1,772,049 of record JAWDEX010000007.1, on the reverse strand, counting down.
AAATTTCAACCAAAAAATATACTAATGTGATTAGAAGTGAGTTTGAATAAAGCTCAAAATATACATTATATTTTTTTTAAGATATGATAAAAATTGGATTTTGTCATATATATATATTTGGGTTTGATTGATTACACTAGAAATGGAACCTATTTTTTATTTTGGTGTTTCTTAAGTCAATTTACTATTATACACTATGACTAACCGTCAACAAACTTCCATTTGAATGATTTTACCGTGTAAAAAAGGTTTATGTAAATTTTCTCTTAAGCTGTGATTTTCGCAAACCTCGGAGTAAGTTTCTTGAAATACCCCTTTTGTGTAATAGTCCCAACTTATTAAATTTTGTGAAATTCTAATTTACCCTTAACTAAAATAGATAAATAAAACAATAATTTAATTTTTATTTTTATTAATTTCCAAAACTATTTTATATCATATAAACCTTAATTTTTTTATTCACCTTAAACCATGTTCCTAAATTAAACGCACTGCTTACTATATTTAAAAAAAAAAAAGAAAGGACTTGTAAACTCCTAAAATTTGGCAAAATAGACACTTTATTTCCGTATATTTCAAAATTACGCTTATACACTCCTATTTATTATTTGCATACAGATGATTGGAAGAAATATTCTTTTTTAAGTTGTAATTACTATTCTAACCCTTGGCTAATAAAATTTAAAAAATATAATTTTTATTTTTTTAAAATTTTTACATTAATAAAAGGTTGTTGACCTTATAATCATATAAATTTATATTTTGATGATAACAAAATAATTGTTATTTGAACAAAAGTAAAATAAAAATTTAAGAATAATTTATGAAGACTTAAGGAAGAAGTATAATAGAACTTGCTAATCAAAGAAGCCAATCAAACTTAGGTGAATCTTTATATGCTTGAGTTGTATTAAGAGTAAAAATGTTGTGATGTTTTGATAAGTTCAAAATTATTTTTATCTTAAAGGGACTAAAATGTGAGATTCTCAAAACTATTTATGGATCAAAATATAAATTTTTTATAGATTAAATTATAAAGCTTTTAAGGTTATTGACCCTCTTTTGTCAAAACCGAAATTGCTTGCCTAGTTCGAATTTCTTTATAACGATTAATTTGACTGAATTTTGGCTTAACTGAAATGATTTCAAAAAATTTAAATTTAAGTTAAATTTACTCAAACCACAATTTTGACTTTAGCTATATGTAGAAGAAGTGTTTTCAGTTTTAAAATTGATTTTCATAATTCTAAAACCCTCATTTATTGCCTCCAAAGCCAAAAATTAAAATTTTTGACCTAAATTTCTATTATCACATCATTTGCCAACACTTAGAACTTTTATCTTGTATAATCTACCGACTTGAGAGATTATTAAATTAAGATTGAGTTGTAATATTTTATTAATATTTTCAAACACTTGAGAATTGTTAAAGAGAGTTGTCATCTTTGTTAGTGTAGGGAGATTATCCCATTTGTTGTAATGTTTTAAGATGTACCTCTTAAGTATATTTGTGAAATCTTCTAGTTAAGAAGACAAATTTAGTGAAATATTGTAATTCTATTGGACTAGAGACATAGATGCAGGTCCAATTAGCCGAACCACATAAAAAATTATAGTTTTAGCTTTCTCTAAACTCTTCACTTTTACTTATAATTGATTATATCAGTTATTAAATTGCTTTATTATTTATTATTCGGTATTAAATTATATCAGTTATAATTAAAATTTATTTTTAGCTATCCAATTCACCCCTCTTTTGGATTATTTCATTAGAATTATTTTTAATATTAAAGCATAAATATTTAGAAAATGACTTAATCATCTTAGAGTGATCTATGACAACTTACAGTAATTTATTTATTCCGGAGAGACAATTGACCACTAGGTCATTATTCTTTGATGGCATTGATTAGAACTATTAAGAACTAAAGTGAAAACCATCCATTATGAGGTATGAAGAGGTGTTAAAAATGGTCTACACATTCTTTAGAAAAGAGAGTGAGAGAAGAGAAATTTCTAAAAGGGAGAAGACGAGTAGAATAATAGTATTCTTTTAAAAAAAATATCTACAAACACTAAAGTTATTAATGTTTTATTATTTGCATTAGATAGAATGAAATTCAATAGAATTTTCGAAAATAAAATTGTTTATGATATGTAGCATGATTGAGAAGTTTTCTATGAGAACGCTAATTAAATCAAAGAGGTCAAGATTAGTAGACTTACTAAATATTACGAGTTATTTACTATGGAGCTAAATGAATCTATTCATGACATATATGCTCAAGTTTTATTTATATTGTTAATTAATTAAACTCACTCGAAAAAATGTCAATTAAATAATGACCAAAACAAAACAAAAAACCTTAGATTGTTACTAAACAAATGGCATGAATCTCGAAATTCAGTTAAAAAGGAAAATAAAAAAATTGAAACATATAGCTCAGTACTTGTAACAACAATTCCATTGTACCAAGTCTCCCAGAGGAAGAACATTGTTTCAATTAAATATATCTAATAAATTATAGATATCAAAAGGAAAGACCTATACTACTAACATTAGACGTGTCTTCAATGCAGAAGATACAAGGATTATAAAATCACACCAAGGACAGTAGATTTCCTGAACCGAAGGACTTCTTCATACGACCATGATATGTCCTAGACAACAATAAAGAGACTAGTTAGTATACAGGTTAAATAACTTTAAATTAGTACGCGAACCAACTTCGTGAAGAAGACAACAACTCTCATTTTATTTGAGGATTTGAAAATGAAAATCTCTATATTCATGTAGCCGCTTAACTTTAACTAGTAACAAGGACAAGTCTCTTACCAATAATTGTAATCCAATTCACCACTAGCTGGGGGAGGGATTGATCTCAATCTTTCTGGAACTCTCAACCCAGGCCCTGCAATGATAATGCAGCCTCTGAGCATTGGCATCGCTCCTTCCTCAACTGAAAATTCATCTAAGTCTAGCGACAATTCAAGACTTAGAATTTCAAGCCGCCGAAAACCACGATTTGTGCAAACAATCTTCTTTCCACCGTAAGATTGGTATAATTCCAGAATCACAAGGTTCGTTAACTTCTCTAATCTAGGCATAGGATCATACTCCAAATATGATTTTTCCAACGAGAGGCATTCAAGATTTGGCAACACTTCATGCATATCACTAGGTAATTCATTTATCTCCCCACGTAACCTCAAATCTACAAGGCTTGGACAATTAGAGAGTGGTTGCAGGGAAGCAAAAGAACCACTATTACCTTGCAGTTCAACAGATAATAGTTGAAGGTTCGTCAGGTTGGAAATAGAATCGAAAGTAAAAGTTTCGTCTCTGTCATCTCTCTCCAGGTTTGCAATATGTAATTTTTTAAGATTAACCAACTTCCCTGTCTTGATACTTGCCCAAGTTTCAAGTGATATATACTTCAAAGTCTGAAGTTTAGTCAAATTGGCTATCTCCAAAGGCCCTACAAAACCTCCAATTAAATGTCTCAACTCTTTCAACTCCCCAATTTCAGTGGGGAGTTTAAGAGGCCGATAATTAGTCAGTAAGTCCAACGTTTGTAGCTTCTTTAAGTTGATGAGACTACATCTTGGAACCATCCCTATTTCTGAATTTCTTAATCCCAAATACTTCAGGTGAATTAACCTTCCTATCTCTTTTGGCAAGCAGATTGATGTCTGCAGATTAAAGCCGGCAATTCGGCTATGCTCGATATCAAGCACTCGTGATAATTTGAACCTTCTGCTTAAGGATGTCAACTGTTGCTGTGTCAAACACCATTGATTAAAGAGTAAAACAGAACGTGAAAATGGACTCAAATGCTGTATTGCCAAATCGTCCGTTCCGAAATACACAGCCTGTCGTCGACATTGTGGTATACTTGGGGAGCAAGTTGGATTTTTTGTTCGGTGGTGAATTTGGAAGAAATTGAGCTCTTTTGCCTTTTCAATTGCAAGATCCCGTAAAACATCATGCAGTCGCAATGTTTTCATTTTTCCCCACCATCTTTTTTCTACTTGAATCAAGCTTCTATCAATCAATTGAACCAAATGATCCCGAGCCACATCCTCCAATGTTTGATCTTCATCTGGTGGTATCAAACCTTCGGCAATCAATAACCGAATTAATTTCTCTACGTCAATCTCAGAATCTTCAGGAAAAAGGCCCAAATAAAGAAAGCATAACTTCAAATGATAAGACAAATCATTGAAACTTAAAGCTAATAAGTTGGAGATATGAATTGAATCATTCCTTAAATGTCGCCAAATATGATTACGCACCACACGCCACTCCTGCGGCTTCTTTGTAGACAAAAGCCCACCCAATACAACAATAGCAAGTGGTAGGCCGCTACATTTTTCTACCATTTCTCGTCCCAATTCCTCCAATCCATCGTCTACCTTCATGTTACGAAAGGCTTTCTCATAGAATAGTTGCCAACTCTCATTTGGCCTTAGAAATCTGAGTCTGTGCACATGTGACCTCTCATCTGAACGCTCCGCAACATCTTTAATGCGAGTTGTGATTATCACTCTACTGCCTCTCTTATTGTCCGGAAAGGCTCTTTTCAAGCTTTCCCAAGCTTCTTTCTGCCACACATCATCCATTACCACCAAATAGGAACTTTTATGCAAAAAATTACGAAGCAATCGCTCCATTTGTTCTTCTGTCTTTTTCTCTAACTGTTCAGTAGAAATTTCTTTCTGGAAGGAGTTTATGAGTCTTCGAAGAAGATCTGCAATTTCGTAATCTTGGGAGATAGACACCCAAGCACAACAGTCAAACTTATTCTTAACATCTTCATTGTGGTAGAGTTTCCCAGCAAGAGTAGTTTTGCCTAAGCCACCCATGCCCAAGATAGAAATTACAAAACGCCGTGGATCATCTTTAAGAATTTGATCCAACAATTTATTAACATCATCCTCAAAACCAACAACATGGTCTTCAATTGCAAAGGATGTTGATCTTCTAAGTTGTTTCAATTTCTCATGGTACTTGATCTTTGCTTCCCTCTTGTTATTAATATCTTTCAGGCCATACCTTTCACATTTAAGAGAGAGATCATTGATTCTGTTTCTGAGTGCTTTAATCTGCTTGCCTATGCTCTCCTTTTCCTTGCTTTTGTTGAAGAAATCAATGAATTTGGAGTTTTTCTTTGAAGTACTTCCTTCATCATTATCGATCCCATTACAATTCCTTCCATTCTCGACTTGGATCAAGAATTTATCCAATACATCTTCCGTATCAAAGGCAATATCTCTGACATCAGATACCCACCTTTGAATCAAAGGATGCTCACTTCGTTTCCGGTCTGCATCCTTGATGAAACATTGCATCCATCCCAACTCGTCCCTTAGCTTTTCCACTTCATTTCTCACTTCTCCAAAGAAAATTGCTTCCTGTATGAGATAGTTCCCAATCCTGTTCAGCACAAATGAGACTATCGCATCAACCATCGTTCGTAAGCTGCTTTGAATCCAGCTAGCTGTTGCAACAAGAGGCCTTTCACACAGAGGTAGGGATCGGCGTTCCTAGCTCGGCACCTGTTGAGGCGTCTCTGGTAGGCAGCCCAAACGCTATTTTTGACCTGGGTCAGATTTGACGGATGTCCGTTAGGTGGATCAGATACATATTTTAATTCCTCAAGGAACGACGCGTTCATCGCGTTCCTTTTAATTCAATCTTTTGCGACACATAAACAAGAAAATGGATCAATTGACAACTAGAATACAATGACAAATTATAGACAACTCTATGCAGCATTTCACTGTACTACACATCACATCAACATTTTAGATATCATTTTTATTTTTTTTATTGTAATTATCAATTTCAATTAAAAATAATAAGAGTTATAATTTATAAAGTAACAATTTAGAGATTGCAACAAAACAAAAAAATATATGATAAATTCGATTGCACCGTAACATGATTCATGATGGATTATGACTTTTTGCCGTGTTATATACATTTTTAACCAACTAATTTTGTTTATATTAATAATACTAATAATAATATAATGTTTAACACTCAGTTAAATCAATTAATCTTTGCAACACATATGCAACAACAAAACGAATTTATTATATTTGATTTGAGGAGAATTAGTGTCACGGGGCCTTTAAATAAAACAGTAATTTTAATGCATCGAGCTTTAATTCAATTGACACTTTTAAACTTTTTATTTTTTGATTAAACTTTAACAAAAATATAGCACAAAATTTACATAATGAGTTACAATACAAAATTTACTGATTTTTAATTTTTTATTAATTTAACAAAAAGATTACACCCGCGAGCCTTATAAATATTACTGTTTTTCACACTTTTTTTTTTAAACTCTTTTCTCATAATTATCTATCTTCTCTATGAGTTTTTTAAGTTCATCACCAATCCTCATTTACAGTGAAATCAACACCGTTGATTTCTTAAGATTATTAAAAATTCTATCACATAAAAAATTTTATATTAAAATCAATACCCTTAATTTTCTAAAATCATTAAGAGTCTTGACTAATAAGAAATTTTAAAAATATGAGACAACTTAAATTTTTTACAATTTTATATTATTTATATTTTATCCATACAAGTTTGTATCATTGACATCATCGTATCCGTACTGATTGTGCCTATGAATCTAAGTTGTATGCCCACTTTCCTCGTGTGCTTAGCTTGATCGGGGAGGAGTTTTAAAGGTGATGCAAAAGGGAATCTAAGTTATCTTCCTCTCATCCCCTTTTGCGATGCGCACTTATTAATACTCTGATCTCAAATCAAACTCCGTGAAGAAGATGGCCTTTCTTAGGTGATCGAATAGCTCCTCTATGTTAAGGACAAGATATTTATTCTTCACCATTACCTTGTTCAATGTGCGATAGTCCACGCATATCTGTATTGAGCTGTCTTTCTTTTTCTAAAATAAAATCGATGCACTAAATAGAGCCTTAGAAGGTTGGATATACCCTACATCTAAAAGTTCATCCAATTATTTTTGAAGTTTTACCAACTTAGAAGGCGCCATCTGGTAAGGAGCCTATGACCAAGTTTTAACTCGATGATATGGTCCATTACACGCCTCGGTGGTAGGGTTTTGGGAAGTTTTGGCGGCATAAAATTTGTAAATTGCTCTAACAATCTTGTGTGATTATCAGGTACTTCAACAACCAAATTTGGCTTCACTTTAACTAATGTCGCTAAGTATGAACATTTTCTCCTCTTTAAATCCTTTTCAAACTGATTAACAAATTAGAATGACAACTCTGCTCTACTCTCATGTACCACAAACTCATATGACACAAGAAATAGAACCTCCAGGTCCATTATCCATAAGCTCTTTGTATATAAAATTACATACACCATAGCCATAATAAAGAATTTTATTTCGAGTATCAACTTAAAGTTGTCAAGAGGCATGATTGTGAAATTCATTGTCTTATCCCAGAGTCCTACCCTTAGGCTCCCTGTTATCATCTCTTGGACTGTCACACTTGGTGAGTTTATAATTTTCACCTACTTTTGTATTGCTGACACTTCTAGTCTAATTTGTGATACCTCTTGCACGGCTAAAAAGTTAGTCACGACTTCTTTGTTGAGCATGGCCTGAATTAGCACTCTATTAATTTAAACTGTCATGCACATGAGCCCTTGAAAAGAGTTATCATACTTGACTCCCTCCCTCATGACATTGAGCAGCTTTAAAGTGTTGTTCATAAGCGTCTACTTCTTTGACTTTGGCGTCTCTTCCTCTATCATCAAAGCATGCAACTTTTCTCTTTTTGGGCACTCTTTTGCCAGGTGCATCCCGTCACAAATGAAACACCCCATGCTCTTCAATGTCTATTGCTTGTCTTGCTTTCTTGACTTGGTTGGCTTACTGGTTCCCACCTCTTTTTTCCCATCACTTTTGGCGTAACTAGCCTTTTTGCCCTTCCCCATTTTTTTTGTTCAGTTGAGGATGGTATACTAAACTTCAAATCAACCAAACCTTCTACAACAGCAATTACGTTAGGCAAGTCCTTGACTGCCTATCTTCTCAACTCCATTTAAACTTATGATTGCAATTTAGATATGAAGTCGAAGAGCTTGTCTTTATTTGACATGTTCTTAATGTCTAACATTAAGAAACTGAATTCTTTCACATAATTCCGCACGATTTTGGTATGCTTCAACTGTTTCCATCTCGCTTTGGCGATCCATCTGCCAGTCCCACGTAGG
>JAWDEX010000007.1:1724124-1762460 GCA_035221805.1 Trichilia hirta | reverse complement strand
TTTACATAAAATAAAAGGTTGGAGGTTTAAGAAGCAGTCCGTTCAGTCTAGTTCTGTTTTAAAGGAGTGTTACTATAGAAGCCCGATATATGAACTCATTACACCGTTATTGTAATGGTGGTTAGATTTAACATGGGCGTGCAATTATTATTATCCAATTTGGAATCTAATGTTGAATTTAACCCACTAGACGACTCAATTGGATTGGGAATTCGAACAACGCGGTCCATTTAATAGCTCTTTAATATTTTCTAAAAGGTGTTCCATAATTAATATAAAATTACATTACATTAAATTATAAGAAGTTTATTGTAAATATTTTTCTTTAAATTCTTTGCCCAACAATAAAGAATTACTTTGTTGGAGGCATGGAGGTATTTCTGACGCGCTCACTCCCATGTTTAAATTAGTTTTTTATTTAATAATTAATTTTTAATAAATATTTATTCAATCAAATTTTAAATATAAGAAAGCACATAAAATAAAAATTCAAGAAATAATATGAGCATATAAATTATGTGTATAAATAATAAAATACAAACTAATGTATAATAGTATTAGTTGATGAAAATACATTATTAATATAGTTATGATAATAAATAATGTAAATCATGTGACAACTAAATTTATCATATAATGTTAATTGTATTTATAACTTGTATAAAAATTAACGATAATGAGTTTTTGACTAACTCTTAATTTAAAATTAAGGTAAAACAAGTTTGCAATATTTTGTTCAATTAATTTATGTATCTAATTTTCACAATTTTTTTTTTTTTTGAACTCGGAAACTTATTACACAAAGTTAATACAAATTTAATAATAATAAAAAAAGATAACAAAATATTGTTTATGGCCCCTTTTTATTTAAGAATGAATGAAGTGTTTGTTTTTTACTTATAATTGAAATAAGCCTTTGCCCTTTAATAGATACAAACAAAATTTAACGAATGCATATCACATAAATAATAAAATAAATCCACCCCAGCTGAGGTCTGAACAAGTCAGCAGCGTGAATTGTTAAGTGTAACATTAAATTAATGACTATCAAACGCAGCCTTTACACAAGGGAATAGTAAAAGTTGAAGTGACATTAATCTCAAATATTTTTTTTTTTTTTTTAATCTCGGGATGAGGCTGAGCTACATATACATCTATTTTGCTGTACATCTTTCAACATATTTAAACGCTTCAGTTGTAATCTCCAACTTATAAAAAATAAAATTAATAATAAAAAAGAAAGAATTAAAAATTACAACTAAAAAATAAAAGTAAATTAAAAGATAATGTAAAATATTTAAAAGATTATTAAAGTTTTTATATTTATTATTTATAGTAATTTTCAATATTTAATATAATAATTATTATAAATTTTAATAAATTAAAAAAACTTAACTCACTAAATATAAAAAATTTTAAAATTACTTTAAAATCACTCATTATCAAAATTCATATTTAAATATATACTGTAATACGACCCTTGATATTTTATTTTATTGTTAAAGTAGTCAGATATTTAATATTGGCAGCCCACTTCAATTTACTTTCATTTAATGTTAATTACTCTTGGAATAGTGAAATGGATTCAAAGTCTTTATATCAATCTCTATCTCAATCAACCACGTGCTTTATGACTTCTCCTTTCCATAATGGTGGTGGTCAATATTTTTTTAAAATAAAAATTTTAATTACTAAATAAAGATTTTATCATTATTTATTGAGATTTGTCAAATTTCAAAAATCAATTAAATTGCATAATTTCTTTTGAAAAAAATTCTAGTGATAATCAACCAACGAATTTTATTAAAGATATATGAATTTCTTATCTGTGCCTAAAATTTGGTAAATTTTTACAATTTTATTTGGTCAATCAACAAATATTATTTTTTATTTATTCTATCCTAAATTACACAGAATTAATTACTCAAAAATTTTTTCTTATTTTTGAAAAAAGTAAAATTCATTCTATCTTATCTCTTAAATACTAAATCACGGGTTCATAAATTTCAATTGGGTGGCTCTAATTTAATGACAAAAATTCAGAAGAAAACTAAAATGTCAATTAAGCGCTTAATTTTTTAATACCCACTATCCCATGAAGATTGGAATCTGAGCAAGAGCCACAAAAAAAATGCCTAAAGATTCTTTCGGCCGATCCACGTGGCCGACTCCAAGATTCGAATCTTCCACATAGTGGGCCCACTCTAATTATCCTCTATGGGCCACGGTCTTGGGATAATCCACCGAAATCAAATCATGACCATTGAAAAAGAGTAAATGACCATGATCATAATCTGAATGATTAACTAATGATTAAATACTCAATCAATCAAAAGGTATCAAAATGATAATTGGGTCATGCTGAATGATGGCCCATCTCAATACCAATATAATAAAGTTGCAGATCAGTTAAAATGTTTTGGTTCTCATGGAAATTTTTCTATTAGTTAATACACTTTAAATTTTCTTTAAAAAAACAAACAAAAAACGAATAAACTTAAAATATTATAAATAAAGCAAGACATCGCATACCGTGATTAATTATAATATTATGTTATTAATTATTCTAAAAAAATATATTTTTTCATTAAATATAATTATTTTAAAAATAAAAAATGTGATATATTGCTTCATTTTTTTTTTTATTTACTCTTGTAATAATAGAATATGACCCCAGTTTGCATAACATGTTTTTATAATATAAAAAAATTTAATGAATCGTCCATGCCATATAACTATTCAATAATGTTATGTCATATTCACTTGTAATTTGTAGTTCCTAACTTTTTTCGTAGATTTGAAAATAATTATATATATAACTTAATGTTATTGAATTGTATACCAAATCGCATGAATCATGAATCATGATACCTTCGTTGTATTATAGACACTCTCTTTGTAGTTTATTTGTATTAATTACTCCATAGAAGATTAAAAATGTGTAAATTTCAAAGCATATGAAATTGGAGTTGCTCATCCTTTCCGACTCTATTTTTATAACGCATTTGGCATTAATTAATTAAATATTGGCTGCAACTTGTGCAATCACTCTCATCCAACCAAGACTAAACAGAGTAGAAAATTGAGACATCTTACCTCAAGATCATTATCCCTCTCATTTCTTGCATACTACAGAAAAAAATCAAGTGACCCAAAGAAGAAGGCAAGCAGGCAGGCAAGTCTTCCATGGTTTATCTCGAAATGGAGCCCACTAAAAGTTGATCATCAAACCACTGCAATCATCAAAATATCTGATCATCAAAAGTAGGTGAAGAAACAAACTCACCTGAATGCAACACAAAACAACAGTGAAAGACTTCTCTCATTCAGGATGCTCAATAAATAAAAGATTACTTCAGAAAAGAAAAGCAACAACAATTATTCCAAAATAAATTATAATTTTGCCATAATGGAAGATGGACAAAAGGTCATCAGAATTAGGTGAGAAAAACGTTACCTCTCTACCTCCAAAGAAATGAAAAGCGCTGCAAAGTAGAAAGGAAGATCAGCAGCCCAATTAACATATTCCATATTTTAGGGCTTTGTTATTATTTATTGCCATCAGAGTTGAAAAGATACAAATAAAACTCAGCCATGGAGTTAGTTATAGTCAAAGAAACTTGTTGAATCTACAAATAAACAACCCCCCAAGCCACAAACTGCTTTCTTTCTTTTTCGTGGCCATGTATGGACATGAAAAGAGTCGGTGTTATTATTCCAAATATGATGATCACTTCTGCGATTACTTAGTTCACTGCAACCTTTTCTGATATATGGTCCATCTGGGCCACCACGAGTGCCAAAATACCAAACTAAAACTTGTTGCTAATACCATCTGAATATCTCAGTTTTGAAGTGATTCTGTACGTCTGACCATCTTTTTGTTTCTCTCTCTGCCTTTTATTGGGTTCTTTCTGAAATCACCATGTCCATGTTCCATTTAATATTTTTCATTTGGGTCCTTTCAGTAACTTATTTTGTTTTTGTTGGTTCTGCTTCTTCATGGTGCCCACATGACCTTGTTCAGAACAGCAATCAACAAGAGTTTGAGCAGAAAACAGATCGGTTTTGGGAGTTCAGAGAGGAAATAAACACGTGGATTGAAGTAGAACTCCCTTATGATCTTGTTTCTTGTGTTAATGATAACTGTACGAAGGTGGGTTTGATTGATCGAGCCACAGAAACCAAAGGAGAACACTCAGAATTTGAAACACCAACTAAACTAAGGGAAAGTTTGAAAAAGAAAGATGGGGAAGAAAGTTTTGATATTTTTCTGCCTCTAAGGAAAAGAATCTCTTTGAATAAAATGTCAGAAGCATCCGTTTGGGTAACTGGTGTAAGTGGTGCGGTGTATGAAAGGTTCTGGAATGGAGTTCAGTGGGTGATTGCACCCCATGATTTACATGTATCAGCAGGTCCTGTTATCTCTGTTTTTATTGTCAATCAGACAATTCTTGCTTTATCAGAAGCTGGAGTTCTGTATCAGGTACTATAAATAGATGAAAGCCTCTATAACTGCGAAGAGAATTTGCAGATATTAAGCTGGGCCATCTAGTGTTTATCAAGTATCTGAATTCTGAGATCAGCAAAGTTCTAACCTTTTATTCTTATATTCTTTTGGTATTTTATCTAAACGTACCACTGTGTAATTGGATTCTACCCCGCTATTTCATTGTTCATATTCTGTACTCCATTCTAACTCTCCTACCCTGTTTTCTTTTTTCCTTTCTGAAAAAAAAATGTCCTATAGATGCAACTGGGTGAAAATTCGCAGCCACTTTGGGTAGAGTTCAGACCTATACTTGATCAAACCACGTGCAAAGATGCAGAGCAAACATCAGTGATTCAAATAAAATCTGGTGTTGTTTCAGATGACAGGAAGTATATATATTCCGTTTTGCTTTATTTTTTTTTTCCTTGCATTTAAGTCAATTATACATAGAAAGCATTCAAGTTTTCTAGCATCTATTTATTAATATTTGTTTATTGCTCACCAGGAAAGTTTATTTCTGCACAAAGAATGGCTTATTGTTAGAACTTAGCGACGTCGAGCCTCCAAGGTAAAACTCAGTATGCAAGTCACAATCATCATAGCTGATCATAGTGCCTTGAATTCTGAATTCCAGACTCTATTTATATTTTAGATTCTAATGAGGAGACTCTAATGTTCACTTGGACGTTTGTGCTATATAAACCTAGAACAGATGGCTTAATCATGGCCGACCACCAGGTGCAAATGTTGCGTCCATAGCAGATGCTGCTAGTGTTAGACCGGAAGTTGTATATACTATAAGGTGGAAACTAAACACAAATCCAATTTGCGTGTTTGGAATTACCATTCAGAACTATACGTAAAATCTGTAAAATGTAGTTCTACAGGTGATCTATATGAATACGACAGAACCTCAAAACCTTCGTGGAAGAAGCATATATGGAGCAAAGGAACAACGGCAAATGCTTCTCTGATACCATCAATGGGGTGTACTTTACATGGCTTGATTGGAGATAATTCAATCTCTCTGTTTCTTTTAACCAAGGTAGTACTAGTGCTGCTGCATGTAAACCTATATACAATATTGGGACTCGAGGAAAATTATTCTGCTTTGAGCTTTGGAGTATATCAAAAGTGAAGTATTAGGATCATACCAGGGACAAGTGTATAACCTAACAAAAGAAAGACAAAATCTCATTAAATTTAGAGTACAATGAATAAGAATTAAGGTACAACTATTTGAACATTCATGTATCATTCAACATAATATCATGTTCCATTGCATCATGCATGAAGAAACAATTATCAACAAGGGTTACATATGCAAGTTGATCTGCAGAACAAAATATAGAAACTCTTTGTAGCTGAACCAGTAACATATTCTTCCCTCACAAGATATTGTTAATGTACAGGGTGGTAAGTTGGTCGAGAGACGAATGCAGCAAAGGAAGTGGAAATGGATAATCCATGGGAGTCCCAAGGATTATCGTCTGACATCTATCACACCCGTTCAGCAAGATGAATCAAATGAGAAATTCTTCTCATTGTTCTTCACTACATCTGCTGGAACTGTTTTTGAATATCGAATACCAAAATATTCGGGTGAGTTAAGTAGATTAAGAAACCAATTCAAATCTTAAATGATTGAATTCCGCAGAGGCAGTTTTTTGCCTATGAACTTTTCAACAATTAATTTTCCGCTCAAAGAGGTTTCATTGCACAGCCTAAGCCTTAAAGAAAGGAAAGCTTGATCATAAATGACCACACGGCTATTTATCCCTCCGTCTACTAGAAACACTCTTGAAGCAACAGCAGGAATAATAGCTCCCACCAGATTATAGTTCTTGATTCTTTGGAGAAAGATTCCTTCGGAGTAGATCTTTTGTTTCTTTAAGCAGCAAATGATAGTCCTAGAGCTTATAAGAGCAAAAAGTTTCAGAGAAAACAAGTTTAATTGCAGAAAATAGCACTTACAAACTAATTTCAACGCCAAAGCAATTACTTCATTCAAAATTTGAAAAGAGTTTCAAAGAAGGCACTCTCCCAACAACAGAACCCAAATCTCACCCAGGATTCATGCAGAATAATTCGACCAGAACAGAGGACTCGATGTCCTTAAAACCCACTTAATTTTGTGAGGTTTCACTAAATCTAGAGATAGAAATGTTAAAGGAAACGACATTATATTTTATTTTCACCCTAGTTAAAGACAAACAAATTCTACACTGCGAAAAAAGATCTTGATACATATATATATATAATTATCAGGACAGTTTAACTTCAGTTACAGATTACATATGTTGTAATATTAGAAATTCATGAACACGTACATGTGTATCCAAATGTGGACTTGCATGAGTTCACGGGATCTAAAATACCTGTGCTCATCTCAAAAAATGACACCCCTATTTATTAAAATAGATCATAACACTTTTTCATATAACAATATGCATAAGCTTATGTGCTAATTACATATAGTATATGACGAATGTATACATTTTCGTGTGAAGACAGGTTTTGCTCAAGAGAACCAAATTTCTGAGGGATGGATATCTCATATGACCCCCCCACATGCAAAAGTGGCAAGAGACATAGTCGGGCTACCATTACAAGTTGGCAGGATAGTTTTTCCATTGGATGATGGTAGACTTGCAGAACTGCATTTATCTGGAATAGGCGGAGAAAATTCAGGGCCAACTAACCAACTTAATGTTCGAAGAAAAACATCAAAATATCTATGGTCTATATTAGATGCCCCGGAAACTGAAGGATGGAATGCAGAGTATTGCACAGAAGAACGTGGCCCTACAAATTGCATCACAGGTATAAAGGATGAACCAAATGATTCCGGAATTACAAGAATGACAAGAAAAAGAAAGGGCATCCAAGAGCAACACGATTATTTATTTCCAAGTACATCAAGTGGTAGAGCTCAGAATCCTACGGAAGAATATATTTTACCTGATAACTGGATTAACACTTACTTCCGTTTGAGAGTGGTGCATGGAGGCAGATCATTTTTCTTCATAACAGATTGTGGTTTTACATTTGAATATCTTTATGCCGAAAACATATGGCTTTGGCTAAGACATGACCACTCAACACCTATGAAAGGAGTACTGGGAAACTACAATGGAAGCTTATATTTGGTTGACTTATATGGTAGTTTGCTTATGAGAGAAAGAAGCAGCAACGAGTTGGCATGGATAAATTGCACGGCTATGAGGAAAGGAAGGCAAGTCATAGGAGGTCCTCCATGGGATAGAATGACGGGTAAACCTAAGAAAGTTACAGCAGAAGACGTGCTCTTCTTTGTGAGCAAAAATGGAAGATTACTACAATTCGCAGTAAGTAGCAAGAAATAAAACAAGTATGTCTAATAGGCTAAGTATCAAGATAAACAAGAAAAAATATTGCCCATGTTCTTGATTTGGTAGTTCAGATTCTCATAAAATTATAAAAAAAATGAAAAGAAAAAGAAGTCTTCTAAAAGATGTAAATGCATAGGTTAATCTATAGTGATTGTTAATATTCACCTAAGTTTTTCAATTTTAGTTACTTCAAACATACTAAAAAGGAATCAGAACAAAATTTGCATTAGAGTCAGCGTCAAAGTTTCATAGAGTCAATATTGTAATCAATAGTAAGAAAAGTGAGAGAAACAACGTCGTACAAACAATGTTTCCATGCAATATTTGAATACAGTTGGTGCAAACAAGAAAAGGACTTTTCTACAGATAAACAGGCGAGGGCAAACTTTACTTTCACAATTTCCTGAAAAAAATAATACAGAATAATGCTAATGACTACCAATTGTTATCTGCAGGTAGCACTGAGGAAGTTTAAGTGGAAAGATTGCCGACACCCCCAGATTACCAAAGTTGCATGCATAGTGGATCAGGAATTGTTCAGGGAAAATATAGTTTTTGTTGTTGGAAGAAATGGTCGATTATATCAGTATAACAAGGTGACTGAACTGTGGCATGAGCATTATCAGTCTCAGCATTTGGTTTTGTCAATATTGCCTGGAACTGCTATGAGGCCATCATCCATATCACTAACAGGCTCACTTTTCATGATTTCGGAAGATGGTGGACTAGTTGAATATCATTGGAATACCTTGGATGGGTGGAATTGGGTGGAACATGGCTCTCCAGATAAAGGTGTGACCTTGGTTGGTGCCCCCGGCCCATGCTTTAATGGAAATCAGCTATTCTTGATAGGTTCAGATGGAAATGTATACCTGAGGTATATGTACCACATGACATGGAGATGGAAAAATTGTGGTTTCCCAAACATTGGGAAAGAGAATATTGATGATCAAAGACAAGTTGGAGCGAGAGACACCTCAGAAGAAGTCTGTATTGATGACGATTTTTCAGCTAGCTTGGAGAAAGATGCAGAAGACCTAAACGATTTCAACAGGCACTGTGATCCCAAGGTTAGTACCAAGTTACCTACTTACAGAATATCGGTGACGTAAAACTCATCACTCACCATGAATGTTCAACTACGTGCAGGTCGCAGCAACAAGACCAATTCCATTCTCTGAAGATTCAGTAGTTTTCGAGCTGAGAGACAGCAGGGTAAGGAATCGCTATCCTAGACCATTAGCATGTAACATAGCAGTGAAGCCCCAATGAAACTGATCAACATAGTACAAAACTAAGGCGCATTATACATATTTGGCAAGAATTTTTTGGAGTCATGGCAATATGCGTAATTTTAACTTCTATCTTTTCAAATTTTGCAACCTCATATTGCCTAAAGAACATTAAAACTAGTAGTTATGTAATAACTGATGAAAATTCTGATGTTGCTAAGATCGCTACTATTTAACTGCTGCAGTTGGCGGAAATGCAACAAGTAGAGGAAACCAATTGGGTATGGTCTCGTACTATCGGCACTCCAACAAGTTCATGCTTCACAAACCATTGGACTGCCACGGCATCATGAAATTGAAATCAAATACAATCTTTGAGACAGAAATTACACACTAGAAACGCATGAATGTACAAAAACAAAACAGCATATCTCTATACTCATTGTACAGTTAGCAAAGCTTTCTACACCATTTAAATTCCTCTTTTCTGTGGGAAAACGCTGCGAGGAGTGATGGCTTGAGAAGGTGATTATATGTCTTAAAGCTTGACGTTGTGGTCGTTAGGCAACGGCAATCAGTGACATTACCCAAGTGTCGGTAAAACCCCTTGAGAAAACGAAATGATGTGTAGATTGGCATAATTGTAAATAATAGCAACATACAAGAACAATTTTGACTTCCCTCATTTTTGAAACACATAAAGAGAGTATTGATACCATTAACGGTCAATCCAACCAAATTATGTAAAATCAATCCAACCAAATTATGTAAAATTTAAAATTTAAAACTTGATTTCAGATTTAAAATTTTAAATCACAAAGTACATTATCTTATATATCGATGTCCTTTAATCAATCCGTTAAAAACTTGGAAACTTGCATGATTAAATTCCCGCTTATCAAGAACCTGAAATAATTGATGAAAAATTTGGCAACTAACTAATGCAGTTTGTGTAGATTTCATAACTAATGCAGTTGTTCCCCAACACCTCCCTCCCTCAAATACTTAAACTATTGTCCTTTGCGTATTGAATGCCACAATTGTTGACAAACTTATCACAATATTAAGAGTTTATTCCACTGAATTTAAAGCCATAACAAGCACTTACAAATCCTTTTTAATGCTGAAATGCAGGGAAAATTCATACTTTGATTTCAAACATAAAAATTTGCGACGTGCTGCACAATGCTATCATTTCAACCATCCTCTTAGATCACCAAACACAGAATTTCAGCCAATCTCAAACTGGAATATTCATCAATTGCCCAACATTTTACACAGTTTTCAGTCCAAATAATCTCTCCCACGAAACATTAATTAAGAAACTGATAACAAGCTAAGGTCTTCATCTTAGAAATGATCATACTCAGAAATCAAAAGCAGTCTGGGTTTGTCAAATAAACCGATCACTACATTTATAAGTTGAGGGGAATGAGCACTTAATACACATTATGATAGAAGGCAGGCAGGCCAATCTCAAATAGAAACAAATTCCTAAACTGTTGCAAATCTCGAGCACCAACTCAAATCGTTCGTGAAAAATATGAACACTGAAAAACCCCTATTTGACATATCCATTGCTCTAGCGTCACATTAGTATCTCCTCCTAGGGCTCCTTGAGCGATGTGTCCGTGCTGACCTGAAAATATTTTGAAGATAAAATCAATCTTAACAGAAAGTCCAGAAAAGGATCTACTCAGAGTTTTAGACAACTGAAATTCAATCAAATCAATGGTTGTTTGGAAGAGCAATTCTTCTCTATTCTAAATCAATCAACAAACCACAATGTTTTGAGCTACCAAATTTCCCTTCGGTAAGCACTCTTGCAGAGGAAATTCAATAAAGATGTCTTTCGCATTCTAGATACATTATAATTACAAGAGGAGATTTCTTTTATGTAGTTCCCAGTACACCTCTTCTTTATGTACAAGAAGATCATATCCTATAGTTTTCATAAAAGATAGTGAACAGAGACAAACCTCATATTCTTCCTTTTGAAGGGTCCAGTGCTAGGCCCATTGCTGAAGGCCCAATCAACATTGATAGTCTGTGTAAGAAGTTCGGTTCCATTCATTGCAGTGATGGCATTTTGTGCTTCCTCAAAATTCTCAAATTCAATCAGCGCATACCCCTAAAAAATTATTTCATATATAATCCTTGTTAGAAAACACTAATCACAAACCTCTGAAAAGTGTGGCATATCCCATGATATGTTAAACATCTCAACAAAATGAT
This sequence comes from Trichilia hirta, assembly GCA_035221805.1. NCBI lineage: Eukaryota > Viridiplantae > Streptophyta > Magnoliopsida > Sapindales > Meliaceae > Trichilia > Trichilia hirta. The sequence continues at coordinate 1,751,130 of JAWDEX010000007.1, read as the reverse complement.
TGCAATAAATAGCCATTTCAAAATAAATGTGAAATAGGTAATGCTTACGATGAATCTATGCGATTGGGAACCTAAAAGTCCTAAATCAATCAGTTACTAGTTTCAATCAAATTATTATTTCTCAATCCAACAAAATTTTATATTTCCTAGTAAGACGGCCCTTAGAAACAAAGATATCATAATGCTACTTCAGCGCTTAAACTGAGAAAATGCATTCCCTTGTTCTTAAGTGAAATTAACATAACATGGTAATCTCAAAGCCGACATAAAGGCCACAGTAGAAACTACTAACTAGGATTAGATTGGGCACACATGACAAAATCAAGTGCATGCATAATATGATAGCTACTGAAATGCAGCCAATATAATCTAATGCATAAACTAATAACATAAACTAGAACACAGATATGTCTTGCAAAAGGGAATCACAAACATCTACAATAACTGATCAAATTAATTTTGGAAGTTAAAAAAGGGGTAAAAGGAAGAATAATAACAATAGAAGAATACCTTAACAAAACCAGTACGGCGATCAAGATTCAAATGCAGGTTTTTGATCTCTCCAAACTCACCAAATGCATTTTGTAAATCATCCTCTTGCGCCTCTTCATGGACTCCAGTTACCAAAATAATCCATCCTTCAATGGCTGCACTCATTTTTTTTATAACAATTAGGAATATAGCTTCTACAACAATAATCGAACCAACATAGAAAAAAATCTCCTTCGATCAATGTATGCATTTGTTGTCCATCGTTCAGCTTCTACAATTAATGTACCTTAATTCTAATCTTCAAAATAATCGCATTAGTATTAAATAACAATACATGTTCAATCCACCGAATAAATTATAAATTAAAATCCTCCAAAAAAACGTCGAAGGTGACTATTGGCCTTTTCAAGGGCCATCCCCGTTTCTTCAGCCATTTCTTAATTAATTTTTACCATAAACCCTAGATACAACCAAATAAAAAATCCAAACCATTAAAAGCACTAAAACAAACAAAAAGAAATCAACTAAACAAAACCCTAGGGTTTTCCAGAACTTACATCGTTGTGGGCCCGGTCCACCATCAGCGCCAATAGATTCAAAATTACGATCGGCGAGGCCGTTATGTCGTTCAGTATCGGCTTCTTCACGGAAGCCACGGCCTTTGGTCTTCTTAGGTGCGCCGGTGATAGCCGACTTGATCCTCGGTTGTGGAGCCCGAGGGGAAGAGGAGGCATCTACGTCGGCGCCTGCGTCCTCGTCCATCAAGTCGTCGTCTTCGAAGTCCAGCGCGTCTACTTCTGTATTGGCCATTCTTCGGTATGTAAGTCTAGGTATTTGGGTTTTGCGTTTTTTTTACCTCCGCAGAAGGCGTACCGTTTGCTACATGGGAAATGCGGTCTGAGTTTTGGATGATAATAAGTGGTCGACGTGATCGCTTTTGTATTTGGGCTTTTGGGATAAGGCTAAGGCCCATTCTCCTCTTCATTTTTAAAATATAAATCAAAAAATAGATATAAATTTGTCATTGGGAAAAATTTATGCAATTGCATTTTCGAAATTAAAAGTGAAAAAAAAATAGTTAATACCAACAATTTAATAATTAATATTATTTAAAATTAATTTAAATTAATAAAATTTATCCACCCCATTATTATTTATTTTAAATTTTTTATTTTTATCGTACAAATAACAGATTTCGCTGACACTCCTGTCATGTTATTTTATTTGCAGAAATCTAAAAAAATATCTCGTGCATTACATATAAAGTGTCATTTTTTTGTAAATAAAAATAATAAATGAAATAATAAATAAATATTTTTAAAAACTATAAAGAATTAATTTAATACGTCTCTATCTCTCATATTGAATGTATAAATATATATTTACTTTTGAGAGGGCAAGTGTGAATTAACTATGCTCTTTTCTTTAGATTTTTATCATTTTTATCATTTAAAAAGCATATTTTATTTAAATGCATTTAAATAATTTTTTTATAACTTTTAAATTGAATAATACTTTAACCTTGAGAATTTTTGCTCAAAGAATTCTATTTAAATGTAAATTTAATAATATTTCAACCGAATGGTTGATAATAGAATTCTTTGTGTGAAATGAGATAAAGAAATTACTTTCAATTTTAATTTAAAAAGAAAAATTCACATCCGGTAATCTTGTTTCCATCTCTCCTCTCCCCAGCTAAGCTGCGTTGGTTTGTTTCGGATGAGGATACACGTTAGAAACATGCCCAAAGGGTTTCTTCTCAAATTCTGTTCTCTAAAACGGACAGATTTTGGGGTTGGTGCTTCATCGTGATCGGATCATTTTTCTTTCTAGGATTTCTCTTCGCCGCCGTCATCGCTAAACTTCTTCCATTATCAGATAATCCCCTCCTATCACCGATACAAAACGACAGGTAATTATCGTCGTTTTTATGTTGCCTTCATCGTTGCCTTCCTATTGCTTTTAGCATTCTTTCAATTAATTAACGCTTGCCAAGAATTATAACGTCAATTTAATTTATTAAGGCTTTGTTTGCTTAGAATTATGAAGTATATTTTACCTTTGTTTTCTATCAGTTTCGCAATGAAATTTTGCCCTGATCGTTGTTTCCAGAAGGCAATTTACTTTTGGATAGTTTGTATACATCTTTTTTCTTTAGAATTTCTGGAATGAAGAACTTTAATTCAATATGTGCGGTTCGTTTTTGAGGTGAATATTGTATCTTAGCTACTGCTGCTAACATCTTCCGCGACAAGTTTTGTCATTGAAAGACAAAGTTATATTACTCACTTATAACTCACAGCTGCAGCGATTACTGGAAATTTGGTGTGATCGGAGAATTTGGAAGGTACTGAGGAATGAATCAAATGATTTTTTGTTGTGAGCTTGTGTGTCCGCTTTAAAGTGGAACTTGGTGGATTGTTACTAGTGCCTGGGAATGTTATCTTTGAGATGCAGTCAAACGGAACCACGGAAAGATACTAGGAATGATTAGAAGATAGAATAATCACCTAATGTAGTGGAGACTGAGGCCTGTGAAGATTACAAGTCCACGGCTGCTAAACAGGTGGCCCTGGTGAAATTCGAACTTCAAAGTAAATGAGTTGCTGATAGGTAGTCTTGGGAACAGTCTTCTACGATATTTTATGGGATTGTGATTTGAGTTGACCAGAACAAAACATGTAGGTGGCTATTAAAGAAATATTAAAAAAAAAAGAAGATTTTGAATGGCAATTCATGTTGCAAATGAACATTGATTTTGGTTCTGACAATGATATGTAGAGATTCCAAGTCCAGGGTTGCCATCCATTTGAAAAAAATTAATCCTTCCAAGATTGTGGGCAGGGGTTTAAGTAGGTAGTTCTCAGAAGAGTATCTTCCTTTCTTCTTTCATGGCATAAAGCAGGACCTATACTTTCCCCTTGTTTTACCTATTGATTTCTGTACTGAAGCTGTCCCCGGAGTTTTGGCCTTTGCAGCAGTATTCATTTTTTATGCATCTAGTCTTTTGAGAGATAAAGAAGATGATCTTAGATTGCACTATTCAGATGTCCTCCCTTATGATTAAGGAAACACTGGATTTTGTCTGTTTACAGGTCATCACCTCTAATTGCAAATCAAGTAGTCATGTCATGATATATCAGCTACAAAATGCAATCCTTGTCATATAAACCATCTCTCTTATAGCAAACTTGTTAAAGAGAAAAATCCATTCATATCAATCTTACCTAGAGATATGCTATTAGTTATTAAATATAGATGTCATCACCTTTCCCTTTGTGGATCATAATTATCTCCACCAAGCAATAAAAATTTGATGGTTCTTCCGTTGGCAACATGAGAAATTGCACATAAGGTAAGTGTGGGATGATGATATCAACATTTCCTTTGCATTCTCAACCTTGTGGCAAAGCGAAGGCCGCTGAGGTGGAATTGAAGCCCTTGCATTTGAACAAATCATTAACTTGATAGCTAGGTTAATACAAGAAAATGTAGTTTCCAAGTGAGCTAATCAGCTTGTTGTCAGTTGTGTTATAAACTTTTGGTTGAGGGGTGATAAGATAGGTTTGCTCCTAGAGAACTGTTATGGATATCTCTGCTGACTCTTGCCACACTAAATTGTTTCATTGAGTTTCAATATTTTGACAATAGAATTTAAAGACTTCTTGTTTGGTAGATATCTGCAACTAAAATGCCTTTCCTCGTTTTTTTGGTTTGACTGAAGGTTCCCCTTCTGCAACAGGTATTGCTGCTTCTGGGTGCCCTTGACACTTCCTATCATTCTAGTAGCTGTATATTTTCATTGGATTAGCATGAAATTGTTCAAGCATGCTTGAGTTGTTTAGCAGCAAGCATTAGATGTTTTGAAATATCAATTGATGAAGCTAAGATGAGAAGAAAACCAGAGTCATGTTGAACAGCTGGCATTTTAGTTCTAGCAATGAAATTTTTTTTGAAAAAAGAAAGAGATCAGCTGATAATGTTTTGTTTTTTTTTTGTTTTTTTTTTTGTAGTTGTAATAGTTCAGATATTGGGTATTCAAAGTAGGAAGGAAGTTATTTTCTTTTGTATAAATCACTGGTTTTGAATAAGGAAATATATTCTAAATTTCCTCCAAAATTTTTGTTTTTTAACGCTGTAGTTAGTGCTAGAGGATTTGTGAAAAAAATCCTAAAACAAAGAGAAGCCTTATACTTCTTAACCCAAAATGTCAATCAACAGTAACCTTTCTTTGTCAGCTCCACATATCGTTATCGGTGAAAACTATCAAATTTGGTCGGTAAAGATGCAAACCTACTTAGAAGCCTTTGATCTTTGGGAGGTTGTAGCTAAAGATAGACTTGTGTCTCTTTTGATCTTTGGGAGGTTGTAGCTAAAGATAGACTTGTGTCTCTACCACCGAGAAATCCTACCTTGGCATAAATCAAAGTCCGTTATGAAAAAAGGCCAAAAGATCTAAAGTCAAGATTGTCATTCAAAATTCTGGAGGAGATTCAGTTTTCCCTAGGATTATGGCATGCAAGACCACCAAAGAAGTTTGGGATAGACTAAAAGTAGAGTATCAAGGAAGACAGAACCAAGCAAATGTAGATTTTGAATCTGAAAATGGACTTTGAAGCTCTAAGAATGAAAGAAGATGATCCATCAACAAATATGCTGATAGAATTTTCTTGATAGTCAACCAAATCTACTTACTTGGTCAAAATTTTTCACATATCAAAATTATGGAAAAGGTTTTAGTGACACTTCCTGAGAGGTTTGAGTCTAAGATTTCCTTTTTAGAAGAGTTCCAAAATCTTAACAATATTTCAATAACTAAACTAATGAGTTATGTTCAAGAACAATAGCAAATGAGGGTTTTGAGGCAAGAAAAAATTACTGAGGGAGCCGTTCATGCATAAAACTAGCAAGGGAACAAAGGCAAGTAGCAATTTTTCAAGAAGTTGAAAGAAAAAAATGAAGGTTTTGATGGCACGCACCTTGCAAGTATTGTGAAAAGACCACTCATGTGAAGAAATATTGTTGAGGCTTAATACAATATGTGGCAATTGCTAACAACTTAACCACATCACTAAGGTATGCAAAAGCAAGATCAAAGGTCCTCAAAGCGATCAACAAGCACAGCCAATTAAGTTAGAAATTCAGGAGGAGCAACTCTTTCTTGCCTCATGTTTACGCATTGTGGATACTGACAACACTAGGTTTATTGACAGCAAATGCATAAACTATATGACATTTACTGCAACAATCTTCAAAGACATTGATAAAAGTTTTAAAACCACCATGAGAATATGGAACGAGGAACGGAGAACTTCTTAAAGTGAAAGGCAAAGATATAGATAAAGTAAAAATTTCTGCAAATATCAAACTCATATCTGATGTTTTATATGTTCCTGAATTTAGTCAAAATTTGTTAAGCATTGGGCAAATGTCGGAGAAGGAATATTCTCTTGAATTTAAAGACAATAACTGCATTATTTTTTATAATAATGGGGTTGAGTTATTTTGTGTAAAAATGAAAAAGAAAAGTTTTGCTGTGAAATAGAATGGAGTTAAAGCCTATGCAAGTGCAAGCTTGAGTGATTCAATTTTGTGGCTTAAAAAATTTGGGCATTTTAACTAATGGGGTTTAACCAAACTCACAAATCAAAATCTTATTCAAAATATTCTAGAAATCATAGTTGCATCCTATGATTGTGATACTTGTCAACTACAAAACAAGTAAAGCTACCATTTCCAAAAATCAAGCTTGAAGGGCCTATCAAAATCTGTAACTTGTACACAAGAGTGTGGACTCAACAATTCCTTTAATGAATTGTAACCGATACTTTGTGTGGACCTATAACAGTTCCTTCAATGAATGGTAACCGATACTTTCTTCTCTTTATTGATGACTTTTCTAAAATGTGTAGGGTATATTTTCTCAAAGTTAGAAGTTTCTGCTACATTTCAACAATTCAAAAATTATGTTGAAAACTAAAGCAATTTGAAAATTAAAACATTAAGATTTGACAATGGCACTGAGTACAGTTCTAATCAATTTGATAAGTTTTGCATAGATAAAGGGATTGAACACCAATTAATCGTAACTTATACACCTCAACAAAATGGTGTCAGTGAAAAGAAGAACAAGATCATAATGGAGATGGCTAGGTGCCTAATCTTTGAGAAGAATTTACTAAAGAATTTTTAGGTTGAAGTTGTTAACACTTTGTGTATCTATTAAACAAGCTATCTATCGAGATTCTCAAGAACAAGACTCTATATGAGGCTTGGTATGGTGTGAAGCCATCAGTACATCATCTCAGAATATTTGGGTGCATGTGTTTTTGTCAAATTCCACAGTAGAAGAGGGACAGCTTGATAAAAGAGCAGAAAAAGAAATTTTTATTGGTTACAGCCTTGTCACAAAAGGATATAGAATTTATTGTTTGAAAATTAACAAAATTATTGTGAGTAGTGATATTAAATTTAATGAAATAGCGGCTTAGAATTGGGAGAGTCTTGAGGATTTGCAATCTAAAGTCCTTAGTGACAAGCCAAACCAGCCACAAGTTGTAATGGATGATGAAACTTTCAATGATGAACCTATTAGAGGTACTAGAACTTTGCAAGGCATATATCAAATGTGCAATTTTGTTGTTTTAGAACCTAGCAATTTCTATGAGACAAAAACTTCACCAACTTGGACAAAAGCAATGAGGAGATTGATATGATCAACAAAAATGATATATGGTAGTTTGTTGAAAGACTTGAAGTGCAAAAAGTGATTGGAGTCAAATAGGCTTTTAAAACCAAACTTAATCCTGATGGCTCAATATGCAAACACAAAGCAAGGCTTGTGGTGAAGGGATATACATAACAAGAAGGAGTCAATTATCAAGAAACATTTGCACCGGTCGTTAGGCATGACACTATTAGATTAATTATTACCTTTGCTACATTCAAAAAATGGTAAATTCATTAACTTAATGTCAAATCTGCATTTTTAAATGGCTTTCTTGATGAAAAAATCTATGTTGAGCAACGGATGGTTTTGTAATTTTTAAAAAAGAAAATTATGTTCATTTTTTGAAGAATGTTCTTTATGGCCTTAAAAAAGCTCCAAGAGCTTGGTACAGCAGAGTAAATAGCCATTTATTGCAGTAAAGCAACCTTATACGTAAAACGAAAAGATAGCAAAATTCTGGTAGTTTCTTTGTACATTGATGACGAGTTAATAACAAGAGAAAATCCTGATCTTCTCTGATCTTTTAAAGCTAAAATGAAGAAAGTTTTTGAAATGACAAATTTAGGATTGATATAGTATTTTTTGGGTATAGAAGTGGAGCAATCAAGAAATAGCATTTTTTTATGCCAAAAAAAGTATGCAACTGATGTCTTGAAGAAATTTTGCATGAAAGATTGTAAGCCTGTGAGAATTTCAATATCCACATGCTAGAAATTGAGTAAATATGTTGATGCAAAGAAAGCTGATGAAGGTTTATTTAGAAGTCTTATAAGAAGCCTTTTATATCTCACAGTAACTAAACTTGATATTATATTTGTTATGAGTATTTTATCTAGGCATATGCATTCTCTATTTGAAAAACATTTTTCAACAACAAAACGAATACTTAAGTACTTGAAAGATACCATAGACCTTGGTGTTATGTTTAAAACTGTTGGAAATAAAGATATGACGCTGTTGGTATATTCAGACAAAGATTACGAAGATTGTTTAGATGATTTCAAAAGCATTTTTGAGAATATTTTCTCTTTAAGTTTTGGTATCTTCACACAAAGCTCAAAAGAGCAAGAAATAACAGTGTAATCAACAGCCGAAGTTGAATATATTGTTGCTGCTTCTGCTATAAATCAAGCTATCTAGTTAAGAAAGCTTTTAATGGATATTAGTTGTCAACAAAAGGGTCCAACTGAAATCAAATATGATAATCTTTCAACAGTGTCAATTTCAAAAAACTCAATGTTTCATGATAGGACAAAATTCATCAAAATCAAATTTCATTTTATTCGAGAAGTTCATCTAATAAAATTATTTTGATTCATTGTTCTTCCGATAATCAACTTATTGATATGCTTATAAAGGCCCTAAGGAAAAGTTTAAAATTCTCGGACCAAAGATTAGCGTTTGCTACAAAAATACCAAGGAAGAATGTTGAACAACTGGCATTTTAGTTCCAGTAATGAAGATTTTTTTGAAAAACATAAGGGACCAATAGATAATGATTTAATAAAATCTTCTAAAATTTTAACTATCTCTTTTTATTTTTTACAGTTGTAACAATCCAGATATTGGGCATTCAAAGTAAGAAGAAAGTTGTTGTTGTTTTTGTGTGTGTAAATAATTGGTTTTGAATGAGAAAATATATTCTAAATTTTCTCCTAGATCTTTGTTTTTTATTGCTATTTTTTTTTTTAAACTAACAAGTCACTTAGCAGTAAATGGGTAAATCTGATTGTTACAGGTTCAATTCTTTGTAAATAAGACACAGGAAAGAATAATTTATTGTCCCTCATTATGCCATTCTATTTTTTACTATGCTTATAATTAGCATTCATGACTCAATGACTATTTCAGATGTCAGAGGCAATTCCCATTATTATCAAGATGAAGTTTAATCATTTTGAATAAACTATCAACAAGGCTTTCCGCAAATCAAACTATATATCAGCTTCTGGTTTATATAACTTAGTCTTTTAGCATAACAGCATATCAATAATTTCTATCCGCATTTACTTGTATTCTGATGACCGTGGAGTGCTTTATGTGATTTCAACCCATAACCCAGCTTCCATTGAGATTAATTTGTGAACCACAAATTTTGTTTTTCCTGTGGTTACCCCTTTCTTCCTTTCGGGCTATCTGAACCCCGAAAACTGCGGCAACTTTGGTAAGGACAAAGGTATGCACGCTTATTTTCTACATTTTAGCTTTCTGCGTACCTAAATGAAAAGTTGTTTGGTATTTGGGAGTACTAGTTTGTTTAACTGGTAATCCTGTTGAGGTCACTAAAAGAATTCTAGGTTCTAATTTCACTCACATCAAGGTTGAGGATTTGCTTTAAGTTTATGCAACTTTTGTCGTGACTTTTCTAAAATGAGAGAAAATGAAATAAAATTCTGTGTGATTTCTGACGTAGCCATTGGATTCCCTATGTTAATAAGCCATTCCTTTTCTCTATCATTGAATTCCTATATTTGATGTCCTATATTTGATGAATTTCCACCTTGCATCTACATAGGTCTGCCTAAAAAGAAGTATAATTTAATAAATTTATCTTGAAAGGACATGCCAGTCAATACAATAGGAACTCTTTTCGAGTGCTTTTTCTTTTTTTCTGTTTAACAGGTTGTTTTTGTCCGTCTTTCCTTTTTCTTTTGGTAATGATTTTGAGCATGCAATTTTCAATATTTACAAAAAATGCATGAGTGAAAGTCCAAGCCCTCCCTGGGCCTCGTATATTGCAGATTCAAATCTAAAACTCTTTACATCATTCAAGAGATTTTACTTGTTGAACTAAAAAGTACCATTTGAACTTGCTAGTTGAAGTGTTTACGTCTCCTAGGCAATATAAGGGATGAAATCAAACCTAGCTCACTTTAAGGTTCGTGGTGGAAATTTTTGTGCCGGCTCTCTCTCTATGTATGTAAGACACGCACAGGGAAGATGGAAGATTGATGAGAAAAAATGGACGTGTTGGTATGGATACCTATTCTGTGAATTTCACGAGTTGAATTTGACAATTAATTTCACCTTTTCTCAATTATGAAACATGTAAATGAGATAAAAGAACAGGAAGGGGTAATTATATACGTGGATAGTTGGTTGAGGGGCCATAATGAAAATAATTATTAAGCTTTTAAGGGACCGACCATTTTAACTTCCGGGGCGGCAAAAACACCATAAGAAAAAGTAGTTGATTTTGAAAGAATCCAATGGGGGCAAACAGCAACTTCTTTCTCCTTTTTGTTTATTCACCTCTTTTGCTCTTGGCACCCATCATTCAAGACATCCTACAATTAGTCTGTACATAAGTGCTTTCATCTTTGTTAAAAGCCCTTATAAATCTTTCATGATTGAAGATAAAATTTACCGAGTGTCTATATGTACCTTCTAGAGTGTTATAAAGAAGCACTTTGTAGTGTGATTACTCTTAAATATGTGAAAGTACTTTTGTGATTATCCTGTAGTGTTTGGTATTGCATGTTATCACAAAGCACTCGACGTCTCTTCTTTTTTAAAACATTTTTCTCAATAACAAAATAATTAAAAGTGGTATTTTTTTAAGGAAAATCTTTGTGGATACTTTCTTAGGAAGCACTTCAAGTGTTTGTAAAAGTGCTTTTCACACTTGGTTGATGAAAAGTTAAGAAATGGTCATGGGCCAGGCTTTGCCTATCAAGGTCATGTCAAAGTTGAAGTTGGGTCCTCTTGTATAGAGCCTTTCAAGGTCAGTCCCACGCCTAAATTTTGGGCCGACATTGATTTCACGAATTGGATATGTGAATTTCGTAAAATAGAATTGCTATTAAATATTTTTTTAGCTTTATGTTTCAAACACAATAAAAATACTACAATTCCAAATAAAACCTCAGACAATTTAGCCTTTGGGCCATGACTTTTTTTTTTGTTTCACTTTGATGTTTAATTTCATTTTTGAATGGTTATGATGGATTGCAAAATTAAACATTTAGATATTGAGAAAGGAAAATAGTTGGCATGTGATATTTGGAAAGGGAGGGATTGATGGCAACACTTTGTCCTAGGCAACAAAACAAACATTAGAGAACCCGATGAAAAAGTTTATAATATTTTTATTGTATCATAATCTTTGTATAACAAATGAATAAAAGTCCAATCATCTGCAAATGTGTGTGTATATATATATAACATAATATTATTAAACAAATGTGCTATAATTAAGGTAAAGTGATTGTTTGACTTTACATTATTGAAACTTGAAAGGCAATGTAGAATTTATGTGATTTCCTATATAAACGTCGGGTGCTGTTTTACCTACACATTTATCAATGTTTAGTCAAAGATGCAGAATGAGAGTAAACTAGAACATGGGTATGTTCTGAAACACCCAAAAATCTAATGGTTCAACGAAGAATTCTTTCTATCTCCACTAATCTCATTTTATCGTGACATTTTTATTTTATTTTTCCCCAAAATTCCAATGGTGTTCCAATCTTGGTAATATCAATCATAACTATAATATTATTGTCGTACTACTCGTATAAGTTATCTTCTTTGTTCTTGTAGTGCCAACATATTGGCTTTATCAATTCTTCATTATCAATAACAAGTTTTTATTTTCAAGAACATCCCATTGTTCAACTGCTTAAACCATCTTGTTGAAACACATTCTAGTTTTTGATGAAGCAAAGCTTATGATTCTTAGGAGATCATGTTACCAATAAAACATCAATATCAAAATTGAATTTAATAACCAGCAAGGCATACACGACCAAAAATATGTTGTAAAAATTTGTACAATTACAGCTAAGATAATAAATGAATTTGTGTATGTATTACTTCTTGGTAAAATAGAATTGTTGTACTTTAATAATTGTAAACTATATATTAAATAAGATATATTTTTTTTTAATATATAAATTTGAGTCATTTTAAAAAATATATTTATTTTTTGTTTATCATGTTTGAATCTAAATATTTAAAAAATAGCAATTTTTTGTATTCTTATAAATAATTGAATAAACTCCATATACTAAAAAAGAAAATAAAATTATAAAAGTAAATTTAGGTTTTTAATTATATAAATTAATTTAAATATTTATATTTATATTTTAACTTAATTTTATTTAAATATAATTAATAAATTTTTAATATTAAGTAAAAAAATAAATATTTTTAAATAACTTTAGATAAATTTCAGAGCCACATCACACATTATTTAAAAAAGTATGTGCATTTTTTGTTTTGAATATTTTTTATTTATTATTCGGGTGGGCTCAATTGTGGATGATCCGAGCCCACCTGGCTTCCTAAATGGACATCCGTGCAGATATGGGCCCACCTGATATGACAGGCCACTATGAATTATTACCCGCCAACTTTCACTTCGAATACTTTAAATTACCTGTTTATCCCTAGCTAGTAAGCCTCCGAAAGAAGATTTTGACTTTTCAGCTAAGGACTCCCAACCGTTGATATATAAGATGAGAAAAACAAAAGGTCAGAAATCCGAGTATCCATGGAGGTTGATATATGTTACTTGTACGAATGATATTATGCAGATTCGAATCTAATTTAAATCTAATCACGTGTACGGGAAATAGATTTTGTCAGAATGATAGCAAGTGAACGAGCACTATTTGAATTGCAAAGGATGAAACATTTCTGACGCTCAGTTTCAGTGCGTGTATACCAGTCGCTATTTTTCTTCCTTTTTACAAAAGAAAAATACGTTATTACACTTAAAGTTTTTATATTTATTATTTAAAATAAATTTTGATATTTAATATAATAATTAATGATAAATTTTAATATATTAAAAATTATAATTTATTAAATATAAAAATTTTAACAAATATTTCATTAAAAAAATCATTTTCTTTTGAAAAAAATGTTTTAGCAATTTAGGAAATTGAATACTCATTTTGCTATATCCTATTCCTTTTTATTCTTGTTTGTTAACTTTATTTATTTGTTTTTCATTTAAAGGCATGTTTAAAAGTAAGGTGTTGTAATTTTAAAGAAGATCAAATCTAAAAATATTAAATATTAATTTAAAAAGTGGTTATTTTCATTAAAAAATAATTTTATTAATACCTTTTACTTATTTTCTATGAAATATATTTGTTGAATTAGAGTTTTGACATTTAGATAAATGTTGAAGAATTTTATCATACATATAATTATGTATGATCAAAATTCATTACTCTATTATATTTTAAATTATTAATTATTAATGACATATTATTTATTTTCATTATTAATAAAATATTTTGTGGTATGAAAATAATTATTGTGAAAAACAATAACTTATTTATTGTACATTCAATTTATAATAAAATTATAATAATTAAAAACATAATTAATGAATTAAAAAAGTATAAAAATATAGAGGGATAATAGTAAGGCAAGTGGTGTTAGATTAGTATGCATTGCTTGCAATACATGTGAATTACTCGATGCCACGTACCACTGTTTTTTGTCCATTTCTGGAAAGACAAAAAATAGAATAATATTTAAAAAAATGGAAAAACCAAGCAAGAAAGAGAGAGGTACAGTTTTTTCCTTAGCACTGCCACCGAAAAGCTGTTGTTCCGAGTTTGATAAAAGGTAAATTTCATATAGATCCAAAATTTTGATAAAAATAAAATTTGGAAGGTAAAAATCATATTTTAATTATTTAAACTGAAGTTTAAGGTTGATGTGCTATGAATTGAAGAGACAAGCGATATATAATAAAAGCGCGCTTCTCGCCGAAACCAAAGGCAATTTGCTTGAGGGCCCAAAAGTAACTGTAAAATTATGACGAGAGATGAGTGGAGAGAAATTAGCATTCATTTATTTATTTAAATATTGCAAATAAATGTCAAGAAATAAACATGACTATTTAACAAATAAAAATAAATTGTAAGGATAAATTACATAATTGATGATTAACAGCTTTAATGTTTAAGAAAAATACACATTAACCTAATTAATTCTAAAAATTAATAAATATCCCTAAAATTTGTGAAGGTTGACATATATAGCGTAAAAGCCAGTAGTTTTTTCAGAATACAATATTTCAGGTTTAGGTTTGAAGTTATTAGTATTACAAAATAACCACAATAACAAAGATGATGGGTTGTACTTTATTTTTATTGGGTGGTTTCAATTACCAAATGAAAGAAGGTGATTTTTTATTTTTTTATTTTAATTTTGTAATTTAAGAAAAATTTATAATTTGACTATGGACAAAACACATGTTTAATTAGTTTACAAGATAACATTATTAAGTGTTTTTTAAATATTCATCTGAACTTCTGTTAAACTTAACGGACTCGTATGAAAATTGTTTCTTGAAGAAGGAAATGCAGCTTCTGCTAAGCACTCGGGCATTGAAGCACTTTTGGTCTCTCTCTGTCTCTGCTCTCTACTCTCTACTCCTTCGACTTCCTAACCACTTGTGAATTTATAATCATTATTCTACTTTTTCTTATTTATAAATTTAAAAAAAAAAATGTTTATAATACTAAATACGCCCACATCCATTATTGCCCTTTTTCAATAGAGTCCACATTCTCACTCCATTGTCCTCTCTTCTCTCCTTGTCTTCCTTCGTTTAGTAATTAATTCTTCCGCCATGGATTCCTACGAAGCAACCAAGCTTGTTTTCTCCAGAATCAAAAGCTTTGACCCAGAAAATGCTTCTAAAATCATGGGTTATCTTCTCATTCAAGACCATGGCGAGAAGGAAATGATTCGGTTGGCTTTTGGACCTGAAACTCTCATTCAAAATATCATTTTTAAAGCCAAAACCCATCTTGGAATTCCCTCAAATGCAGCTCCTTCGCCAAGAATCAGAAGCAATGGCGTTTCTTCTGGCTTTGATATTACAAACCCATCTTCTCCTTCTTCTGCTTCAGCTCCTTGGCAACTTTCCGGGCTTTCTGCTAGCCCTCGTCCAAACAGTTCTTCCCTTTCTTATGCCAATATTGTGAACGGAACTAACAATGCAGCAGTTTCTGAATCTTTATCTTTGTCTGCATTTCCGTATTACAGTGATGATAAATACTGTAACAACAGTTATGGTGATGTTATTGACGACTTTCAGCTTCGAGATCGTATCTCGTTTCTCAACGAGTCAGAATTAGCTGTGAGTCCGAATGGATCATATTCTGATGTCCATTTGCACAGGACGAGTTTGTCTGTTCCTGGCGCGTGTCTCGGATCAGATGATGCGAATTCTGGGATTGGATGGAAGCAATGCTTGTATTTTGCTAAAGGGTTTTGCAAAAATGGTAGCAGTTGCAAGTTTCATCACTGTGACTCAGCTGATTCTGCAGCAGCAGCAGCAGCCGTTGTTGGCTCGCCAAGTAAGCTCAATGAGTTTGAGCAGTGTCAGGAATTATTGAGATCAAACGCTTCACAGCAGCGAAAATTGACTGCAGCGTCACAGTTTATGGGTGCTGTTTCTTTGCCTTACAGCAAGTGCATGAATTTCCTTCTGCATCCACAAAATGATACCCAACGGTTTGTACAATGAACCTAAGTTAAGACCCTTCTCTTTTTCTTTTTTTCTTTTTTCTTTTTCCATCGTGTTATAGCAATGGTTTGTTGCAGATCAGCGGCAGCACTGATGATGGGACATGAGTTGCGTAGGTTTGTAAATTGTAGGCCTGAGAGGAATGATTTCTCTTCAATGGGATTGGGAGGATCGGTGAATCCAAGTTCTCGACAGATTTACTTGACATTTCCGGCCGACAGTACATTTAGAGAAGAAGATGTTTCAAATTACTTCAGGTAATTAACTGATTGATTGTTTTTCAGAGTTTCAGTACTGTTCTTAAATCCAACGTGGAATCTTAATCAAAAGTAGAATCTGATTTCTTTTTTATGCTTTTTTGTAGTATTTATGGGCCTGTTCAAGACGTGAGGATACCCTTCCAACAGAAAAGAATGTTTGGATTCGTTACTTTTGTGTATCCAGAGACAGTGAAGCTCATATTGGCTAAAGGGAATCCTCACTTTGTGTGTGATTCGCGTGTTCTTGTTAAACCTTACAAGGAGAAAGGAAAAATCCCAGAGAAGTAGGACTCTTTTAATTTCTTCTTTGTTAATTGCTGTTGGATTTTCCTGTTACCCGCTTCCTGCATTAATGTTCTTTTACATTTCATAATTTCAGAAAGCAGCAACATCAACAACAAATGGAGAGGATAGAGTATTCGGCTTGTTTGAGTCCGTCCGGACCGTTTGATTTTCATTTCGGTAAGCAAACAAACAAGCCGCATTTCTTTTTCTTTCATCGTTTGCTCAATTCTATTACTATCAGTTAAAACTTTCTTTTTTGTAAAAACGTAGGAGGAAGAACGTTTAACAATAACCAAGAAATGTTGTTAAGAAGAAAATTAGAGGACCAAGCTGATTTGCAGCAAGCCATTGAATTACAAGGGAGAAGACTAATGAATCTGCAACTTCACTTAAAAACTAATAATCATCATCATCAATTCCATCATGGCTTATCAAATGGATCTCCCACTGCCTCACCAACTCTTTCTCACATCGCAAACAGCCAGACTCATATTTTTCCCACTGAAGGCGCCAATGATGGCGACGTCCCACCGGAAGGTTAAACAATCTGCTTTTGTTCACGATTGTTAAATTTGGTTCCGTAATTTGAAACATACTGAAGTTTCGTTGTCGTTATTTCCATTTAATGCTTCAGAAAATGGTGGAAGTCCAGCTGCAGTTTCTGAAAATGTTGTTCCAGCTGATGCTGATCAACAGTTGCCGCACGAAGTGAATCCAGCTTGCAATCACGATAATAATGATAACAGCGATTATAGTGATAAGGAGAAGGAGAAGTCTAACGCTCATGAAAATGACATCCATGAAAGGTAAAATAGAAAAGCATGATTAATAACAATAGTAATCAACATATTTATGCTCGGATTATATTTAATTCTTGCTGCAGTTTGCCTTAGTTGATCATCCAATCTTAATTAAAGTTTTCTTTTTCCTTGTGGCAGTTTAGAGCACATCCTCCCTGATAACCTTTTTGCATCTCCTAAGAAATCAGCCAGTGGTCAGTTCACCATCTTCTCCTCTGCTGAAGCAGAGATTGATGAGAAGAATACAAGTTCAACAACATTTACTAACAATAATACAAAACTTTCCTCGGCATCTCCTCTCAAAGTGACTTCTCTTAAATCATGTATTCTTCAAATGTCCAGGTACTGCTACTCTTAATTGCTGTATTACGCGCACACATGCATATTCTTTTTATTTCTAAGAAAGGGGAAAATTTCTAGCTGCTATTTATAACTACAATGTTGTAATTGTTGTTTTGAACACCTTTCCCTCACGAATTTTACTCGTTACCAAAGCCCTACCAAACCGAATTTCTGATTTTGGAAACGCAAATATTTGAAACATATCAAACAAGTCTTATAATCATCATTGACATTTGCTAATCTCAGGCAATTATCGTATTTTAAAAAAACGCCAGATTCAAAACAATACGATATTAAATAAACAATTCCTGAAATTCATTTACTAAACTAAACAATTATTGGATTTCGCTAACAGGTTTTCTTCTGGGCATGGAACAATTGGCATGTAGTTGCCACAAAGTAAGCTAGGCCAGCAATGGGGGGATTGATTTTGCCAAGGTAAGAATTCATAAATATTTTGGTATGCCGTCAGCTCATCACACGCATACAACTTACAAAATTTCTCTAGTCAAATTGAATTCTTATATAAATGCTTGGTTTCCATCTTTGCAGAAACAATGGAAGTTTAGACAAAGAAGAAAAAGAAAATTCCTCTAGCTGTATAGCCAAAACCACCATACCCACAAGAAAGAAAAAAGATCTGTAGACAAAATCTCAGGAAGATCACCAGTTCACCACCATCATCAATACATGCTGCATACAATCCATATATATATAAATAATTGCATAGGTTAAACAAAGGACTGACAAACTGATTAATGAGTGGGGTCTCTCACTTTCTCTCTCTATCGGTGAGTTTGCTGGACCACTGTACAGCAGATAATATATATATATATATATAAAATAAAAGAAACAATATCTAGTAGTAATTTGTTAAATCTTTATCTTATTGTAATTTACTTGGGGGTGGGGGTGTACACTTTTTACCCTCCATTTAAGAAAGTACGTTCCAGGTTTGTTGGTTTCTGCTTATCTACTGTCTTCAAAAAATAAAAAATTGTGAAAAATTCTATAGATCTATACATCACTTTGTATACAGAAGTTGGCCCATTAAGTTTAACTTCTATACTGGTTTGTAGATCAAAAAAGGTGAAGGAAGTGGAGGGTAAAAGCTGTAACTATGGCAATCTGTCATCCATTATATTATGAAAGAGCATATTCGGAAAAAAGTGCTAGAATTTTTCTTTTTCTTTTTTTAAGAAATGAAAAAGAAAAGAAATTGGTAAAGAAAAGTATGTTCTTTCATGTGATTAAAGGTTTACTTTAGAGGAGTCTCTTGTCTCATGTTGTGATTTATTTTAGGTGCACAGCTGTGAGTGAGGGCCACAACCGCACATGGGTTCTAACAATATTTTATGAAAATCGGCTTCTGGGTACCACTCCTTTCATTTTCAGTCTTTTAACCGCATTCTGATTTTATAATATTTTGTTTTGTTATTTATTTTATTAGGCGGTTTTGGTTTTTCCTTCGCTTGTGTTTTGGCAACAGTTCTAAATTATTCTGGGTCCATGTGTTCTCTATTTTCTGTTTTTATGTCTCTGGATGCTTGCTTGCCTCCAACTGCATTTAAATTTGGACCCTCACCACACAATAATTCATAGCTACTCTTTAGTTTATGTTGGCTGTCAAGGAAACTAGAGGAAATTGCTCGGTTATTAGGATGAAAAATACTAATAATATTACCAACACATACATTTTGTAACATCAAACGTCACCCATATAGTGTAATATGTTGTAAGAAATGAATGTCGAATATTGCGAGCAAGTTATTGAGGAAATTGCATTATTGATTCAATTTTTATTTTTATTTGTACAGAGTTTGACAGCTATTAACATTAAGGGATATTTAAAGTATTTTTATTGTTTCTCATTTAGAATTGATAGCAACAGCATTGTTTTGATATTGTCTCAATCAAAGTGATTGTCCAAGCAAACATCTTATGGACATTCTATTGTGGCCTAATAGGAATAATTTCAATCAATCAATTTCAGAGTGATTATCCAAAGAAATATCTTATAGACATTCTATTGTGGGCTATTTAGGAATAATTTCAACCCATCAATTTCACACAATCTATTTAATTTTGTGTTTGTAAACTGCAATTGAGTTTGGTGGGCTTCTTCTCCATAGTTGAGATGATCCAATAAAAATATTGTCCATAACTTGAACCATGATTTTCATTATTTTTAATAGGGTCCCATTCAATCATCATCTATGGAATAGAAGGGGAAGTATGATTATGATCCAATATTTAAGGAGTAAAAGGGCAATAATACTCAATTAAAAAGTTTTGGGTAATCATATAAGGGAAGCAAAAGAATAGCAAATGTAGGCTGAAAGAATCCAACTTTGGATAAGATCTTAATATGATAATTATTTGTATATTAACCTTTTTTTTAATGCTTTTTTAAAAAGAGAAAAACAATTCATTTATTGCATATTTTTTACTATAACCTTCAATTCTCTTAATATACATGTAAATGTGAATAAATTTAACCTTTAATTTGTAGAATAATTTTTTTCAAATATTTGAAATTAATCTCTCTTTTTAAAATAGATATTCTAACTAAACTGAATTTTATTTAAAGTAGTCTCAATATAGGCCTGATTCAATATAATGCAATAAAACTATATACATGGATATTCATTTAAACGATTATTGAGATAAACAAAGAGATGCGAATAGATGAACAAATTAAAACTAAATTTTAATTTTAGATTTTTGTGCTAGTTTAAGAAATATAATCTACTAAATTAATTAATATCAATAATAAATGACTGTTTACAGTGCTCTACAATCATATTATATAATTTTTTTATTATTTTCATTAAAAATAATTGATGACTAAAAAAATATAAAGAGTCAGTTAGTCTCACACACACACACAAAAGAAAAAAAAAAAAAAAAATGTAGCGAAGTTTTCTTACACTATTAATGTGGTAGAGATATTATCTTGTCGGATTATGTGTATTAATATAGAGAACTGGATATATGGATAAATAGTGGTCAAACTCTTTTACTTTAAATTTTTTACTTAAATTTAGACACATATTTTTATTTACCGAATTTATATAATGCAATAATTAAGATTTAAGGTCAAGAAGTAACATTGAATGCTGTTAATTTATCAACTTTATCCCTATTTGAATTATAAAATTTTATTAATAGGCGTCATTAAATCACTTGTTAAATTTTTTTTTTATTTATTAAGTTATATTTTTTAATATCTTAAGAATATTTATTAAAAAAATCTAAATAAAAGTTTATGTTATTACTTTATTAAAATATGAAATTGTTTACAATTAAATTGACTATTGTTTTATCTTTTTATAAAATTATTTTAATAATATTAGTTTAAATGTATTCATTACATAAAAAATAATAAAATATAAATTATTATATAAATTTAATTATTATTGTCAGCTATTTTTTTATTATAATTAAAAAATTTTCTAACGAATGTGTTTAAGGCATTTATTAATATTTTTATATTAGATAAATTATATATTTTAATGCAATAAAATTTATTATTAATTATTATATTAAATATCAAAAAATATAATAAATAATAAATATAAAAATTTTAACAATACTCCTTAGCAAATTTTATATTTAAAATTAATTTATTATAAATTATAAATTAAAAAGGTGAATGTAATAAAAAAATTATAAAATAAAAATTAACTTATATAATAAATAATAATAATACATTATATTAATTACTATACTAATAATAAACAGAATTTAAATTAGTACATGAGTTTAAAATCTAACATTATGAATTAACAGGAAAAAAAAAAAGGCATTTTTTGGGCGGTGGTTGCAATATTTGAACATGGATTCGCAAGATCTTTGATCAATTAAATTGAGATCGCAACCACCGATTGATGGGAACGTTAGTCACCGTGTCATAGCCGGATTGATTGATAAATGCTGATTCAAATTGACTTTGACCCATCGGCATTCTTTCATGTATAATAATATCTAAGTCATTATTACATTATCACAAATAATAAATAAGTCTATTCACGCCAATTAAAAAATAAGCGCGCGCGCGCGAATGTTCTTAAAATACTTATTAAAACTTTTGTATTTATTATTTATAATAATTTTTGAAATTTAATATAATAACAAATGATAATTTTAATTTATTAAAAATTACAATTTATAAAATATAAAAATATTGATAAGTGTTTTATAGACAATCGTTAGTAAAATAGTAAAAGTGATAATTTGGATTACACCACAATTATTTAACAAGAATTTGATATTTAAATTTAAAAAATTTAACATAAATAATAATTAAATTTTATTTATCATGTAATTAATAATCGTATTAAATTTGTATTTATTTTTTTTTAAATTTATTTATTAATTTAAAATACAATTAAAATATTATTAAAATATAATTAATTAATTAATTAATTAATTAATTATGCCAAATAAATAATTATTTAGTATAATAAATTTTATTTATTTATATTTAAATAAATAATTAGTTAAATTAGTTAAATTTTATATTAATTAATTAAATAAATTAAAAGAATTCAATCGAGTAAACAATTAAATAATATCGTATTGTATCACCCGTGTAATAAATGAAGTATATTTGAATTTAGAATTCTTGACATGATTAATATATATAGATTGAATTCAAATCAATACAAAAAAATACTATAAATTTTTTGACATATTACAAATGCAATATGTTTATTCAAATTATTTTCTAATAAAACCATAAAAAAGTAAAGTAGCTTACCTTCAACGCTGCAAAGATTGAAAAATTAAAAATATTTTAGCAATATTCAATTTGTCTCCAGAATAATAATTACAATAGTAATATGACATATTGAATCATGTTTAATTGGATATATACTCGTCGCTTGGACTGTCATGCCTTCGCTTGTGGAATTTATACGTGATAATTATTGCAAATTTTTGATATATGTTCTAATTCTTCAAAACATACCCTTAGATCCCGTAAGGCATTTAAGATATCTATTTAAACATGTATATACATTCAACTTAAAAATATTTTCAAATCAATATCATTATCATATAAAATAAGTTATTTTTTCGAGCTATTTAAAAATATTTCTCACAAAAATATAAATGCTCCATATTGTTCAAATACATAATTCAAAATTTATTTTACAAACTTGTAACAAATAAATTACATCAATTCTTGACTATCCCAGTAAACTCAAACGACAAAACTGTGAGTCAAGAGTAAACTATTCCTGAGGATTCGATATTAATGAGTAAATAACACTACTTGCAATCTCTCAATTAAAATTGAGTTCACCTAAAATTGAAAAGTCAAAAGAGTAAATATACGAGAGTATATTCCGAGTAAATTAATAAATATTGTTATCAAATTAAACAATTTAATTCAAAAAGGTACCAAAATAAAGAAAAATCATATAAAACAAGTTTAAAACATTCACATTTGTTGAAACTGTGGCCTGTGTTTTAAGATAATATTTAGGTTAGCCATCTTTTTCAGTGATCTCCCTGATTGTGGGTAATACTAAGACTATCAATGAGTTTTCTTGTATAACATTATCTTTATTTTAAATTTAAAAAAATATTTTATTCAAAACTATTTAAAATTTATTTTGATAAAACAAGGCCTATCCACTCATGTTAATCCCAAGTAGTAAGTGATGGTACCTGTAACATTTCTCAACATATTTCACATATGAGCTACTTTTTAACATCATCTTTCTTTATATCTGCCTTACTTGCAGCACATTCACCTAGGTGGCCTCTCTGTAAAATTATTATTATGCTATTTTTCAATAAATACCGAACTTGGTTCACTTACTATATCACTAATACCTATTCACTAGCTACATCATCAATACATGATCAATATAAAAATCTAATATACAATGATTTATAAACATATCATCTATAAATAAAGCCATACTTTTAAAAAAATCTTAGCCTTATGGCCGCATACATATATCAAAACAAATACAGGCTATTTATATTTGTAAAACAATAATTTATAATGTATTCTCTAGTCAAAAAATAATAAATTTTGTAAATTAATTTAAAATAATAAAATATGTAAAGGTTAACTTACTATTAAAAAAGATAAATACTTTTTAAGAGTCTTCACATTATGCGTGTGACTCGCTCTATTTATTAGTGCCTATCATATATATATAAATAATTACATCAATTTTTAATACTTTAAATACTATCAATACACTTTATATAAGATATTTATGATTATTCAAATTAAATTTTTTAAGTTGAAATCTAATCTCAAGGTTAATTATGATAACGACCATTTAATCAATTTTTATAGTGAAATTTCATGGTCATGCTCGTGTTATTAACAATTTAAGATTAAATTTGAGTTTTTTAACTTATGGCATAATATAAACTTTTCGAATTTGATTCACTTCTGTTAGAGATATGCCCTAAAACCAATCGTGTCATATGGTTCGGGGTTATTATTTCCTTATATATAAACTTTGTATTTATTTGTAAAATGGTTTATAAGTAATAAATTGGCATTTATTGTATCTTGTATTATGTTCATTTGCTACTTATTTATTTTCTTAATTGATACGAGATATATCATTGTATGTATTATGTGTTGAAATTCTATCTATAAAGAGTTATAAATATGAGGACAGAATCTTTAATTTAAATACATTCAAAATTAGTTTCTGATTGAGATGATGTCATCAGGGATAATGACATTACATGATTGTCATGTTTTGTTGCTGCTAATGATTAGTATTTGATACTAATAGTTGGGTGACGAGTCTCATGTCATAAGAGCATAAACATGGGTACCACGTTTGAGAATGTGATATTGAACGTGACCAAATGTCATCATTCACATAGGTGAATATCCACAATCAATGATTAATCACACAGCTGTACTATGGTACCATTAGTTCTTAAACCTGAGATATCACGACTGTAATTTAGAGTGAGGCACATCGTTCACCTGTGTATATTGCACTGGGCTAGCTACGCTTGGTGAAAGAAGGTTGATGGAAATGTATTCTTATTGTATGAGAATAGGTGATAGTTAAGATGAAATTTGGTGGCTCAAATATTTAAGCTTGAGATTCTAGGTAGAATTGTCATCTATGGGGATTAAATTTCTAGCCAGAGTACATAAATTCCAAAAAAGAATTTTTGAATTCATGAATCTCATTTATGATTGAGATTCTAATCCTATGATTGAGTTAGAAATTTGACTAAACCATGACCTACACTCAATCAGGAGTCGACAATAGTAGGACCTTACGACATGTAAGTACGATTATATGAGTTCATTTAAATTTTATTCTCTATGTTTTAAGGGTCATGATATCTTGCTAGATATTACTCATGATCATTGAAAACTTCGGTTATAAAGAGTTATATTAAAGTGATACAAATATGTTCATATTTACTCATGTCTAGTTCACGATGAATTCAAGGGATCACACATAATAACTAGTAGTTGATGATGGGCAAAATGAATGTCATTAAGTTATTTAATGATATTTTGTATTGACAAAAATTATGTTGCACTGATAAGCTAATTAATAGGCAATTTTTATTCTTTATAGTAAAAAATACAATTTTTTAACAATAACGAGCTAGCACTCATTGGTTTGAAAAAATTGATGATATTAATGGAGACTTGAAAAAATATATTTGGATATATCAAGTAATAAATAAAATTATTTATTTATTACATATAAAGGCTAAGTATTCATTTATTGATAAATAAAATGCTTATTTATTAAATATTAAATGAATATTTGGATGATACATGGCACTATTGTATTTTGCCTAATGTCATCATCATATATGTTCCTAATTCTTGTTTTTGATCAAATGGCCAAGATATTTGCATTTATCATATATATATATATATAATTTATTATATTGTTATAATATGTTATAATAATATTTATATTATAATATAATTATTGTTATTATTAGATAATAACAAATAAACTAGGCCAATAAAATTCTTACAAGTGTTTTCATTTAATTTGTTTTTGTTTTAATGGTTGACACCTGGCTTTCACTTGCATTAAATGGATTCAAATTCATTTTTGAATATAATTTTTTAATGGTTAACATTTGTATACATGGGAGATTGGTGTTGGATTGGAATGAATTCAATTTTGCTTTGTTTTTGAACAAAAGAAAAAGAAACAAATAAGAAAGGATGAGATGTAAGCTTACAGTGGTGTTTTGTTCTAAACCTTATCATTGTTTTTTAAAGACTAAGAAAGGAAAGAAAGGAGAAGGAAAAGAAAAGCAAAGGGTTGTCCATTCTTTTCTATGTAAACTAAGAGTACATATATGTAGATAAATGAACTTAGTTTGAAAAAGGTTTGCAAAATTGTTTTATATGCCAAAGTTAGTCTCCAACTACTCACCATCAACTCCATCATCTTCCTTCTAGTGTGTGGATTGTTAGTGTATGCCCTAAAAACCGTTCGTGTTGTCAGTTTTAGGGCTACTAATCTTATATAAATATTAGACTATCAATGAAAGAATTATTCTTTATTCATATACATGAGGCATGCTCATATATAATGAATGTATGTGAATTGTCCAGATATTTTCGTTTAATTGTTAAATGAAATTATCAAATTATTCCTTACATACGTGATATAGATTGGGCAACTATATCATATAGTAAGCATACTAGTTACCACCTAATGATATCATATGATGATATATATAGGTTGATAATATGGTTATTATCAGAAGTGTATTAGTATAGATTTATAGTTCGTAAATTATTTATCAAACAGGGCTATATATATTGACAGATCACATGGTATGCATGTAGTCAATAATTTGTCAATAGATTGCAATAGTGTGCGATGTAATTCTTTGACCTAAGATGTTTAGAATTGGGCTTTATATGGATGAGTATATTTCATATGGTGTATACGTACAGGGCTAATCACGCCTTGTATAATAAGCCTATTTAGGTATGCTTTATTCTTATAAATATTCGGTTGACAGTCAAAATAGGATATGTTAACTCGATACTATAGACTGAGAGTTTTTGTTGACTCTGTCCCAATTGAGTTCCTAAACAAATGTCGATATGATGTCTGAATTTTAAATCTATGGCTACAGCAATCATAACGTATGATCGACGATTCATATAGACATCGAGATTAGGGTTTGGACATTTTCATGAACCCTTACTGGATCAAGATATAACAACGAAGGGATATTACTCACATGTTATATGTAATCATTAGAGGTTTGATGAAGACACTTTTTTATCATGACTTAGGAACTATAGCGCATAGCTAATCACTAACCATAGTTGATGGGTATTGAAATGTTCGAGATCGAAGCATTTGGAGTTGAAGTGTTCGATATTAACTCACGATTGAGTTACAGTGAACTTTCACAGTTCATCTAATTCCCTGAAAATTCTCATAAAGGAAAAGGAGATAAAATGTTATTGAGAAGGAGTTAGCGACTTCATGATAACTTGAAATGTCAAAATAAATACGTATAATCAGTATATGTATTTATTATTCTTTAAAGTGTTAAAGAAGTGATATATTGATATCACATAGTAATTTAATATAA
>JAWDEX010000007.1:1700810-1724024 GCA_035221805.1 Trichilia hirta | reverse complement strand
CACATCACACAAGTTTACTGTTGTAGTTGCTGTAGAAGCTTCTCGAGGACTAGTCGGGTGGCTGGGCTCGGGAAAAGTTCGTGAGTGCACTATATACCCTTTAACTGTTCATATAGAGTTCTCTCTAAAAGCTCCCAAATTAGGAGAAGGTTAATAACTGTCCGAAAGAGAGGAATCCGAATCCCGCTACATGAATAACTTTCACTTTTTATAGAGTTCTTGCACGTGTGAGTATCGGAGAACGACAGTTTGATTAGACAGTAGTAGGTATGATGGTTGAGTCAATCTTTTCACCACTTTTTACCACTCTTTCACATTAGGTCTGACATGGTACTGAATGCCTGTAACTTACCGTGCACGGAGTTACCTATCGTGACGAAACACCTAAACAGTTATTCGAACAGCGTAGTAATTGGTCTCATTCTTAACTCCCGTTTTTTAAAAAGGCACAGGAGTTATCTTGATAATTTAAATTGGACCGTCTCGAAAATTAGTGTGGGTGCCGATGAACTGACTCGATCACGTGGAGTTACAGCTTTTGATCTGGGAGTCATGAAGTTTTTGAAAATGACGCAGTCTCAAGTTTTTGGAAATGACGCAGTCTCGGATCTATAAATATCATTAACATTACCAAATTGAGTTAAAGAAGAAACATGGCGAACAGATAGACAACAAGCATTGTTGTGCAAGTCACGAAATAAATGATAATCAAAGGGAATATATTCCATTTTAATATGCACTAATTGATGATATAGCTCTCAAATTATCATAAAAGAGAACAGGTGATTGAACCCAAGGAATACCAAAGATTATCATAAAAGGAATACTAAGGATTGAACAAATATTGAATCCAAGTGACTTCAGCCGCTGTAGCAGCCAAAGTACGATATTCTACTTCTACTGAAGATCTGGCAGAACTTCAAAAAACAGCATTATCACAAAATAAACGACAAATGCAAACGTTCAACTACAATCATCTTTGTTGCCAGCTCAATATAGACAACTAATCAAAGACGAGTAGAGCACAGAGAAAAGAAAAAGCCGTCCAATTAATTATTCCTTTAAGATAGGAAAGCATCCGTTAACTGCTTTCCAATGAGCAATGGTCGGTTTATGCATAAATTGGGATAATTTTTTGACAACTAAACTGATATATGGACGAGTGAAAGAAAAATATTGTAAGGTACCGACCACATTGCGATATTCGGTAGCATCAACATCAACTGAGACGGTTCCATAACGAAGGCGAAGATCATGAGAGAGATATATATGCTTTGACACTGGCTTTGCTCCATCCATAGAAACCCTGAATAAGGAGACCATGTATATACTGGCGTTGATTTAAAAATATGCCACTAGTAGTACGAAACCTATATTCCAAGAAAATAATTAAGATTGCCAAGACTTTAAATGAAAGTTATAATGACAACCTTGTGGCAAATTGCTGTAGAAAGCTAGAATTATTTCCTGTGAGAATAAAATCGTTCACATATCACTACAAAAAAAAAGTGCAATTTACTACAACGGTTGCCGTTACCAAAATTAACGGTTTTTAGTTAAAATAAATTGAATTACAATTTAAATTCATTTTATCATTAAACACTGTCTAAAAGAGAGATACAATTCCCCTGCGCGACCCTTCAGTCTTCAACTCATCACTATTCCTTTCCTCCTCTCTTTCTTTCTAAGCAGCTGCGATCTCCGGAAACAGCAGATCGGGTTTCTCATTCGATTAGTTCCGTTCGATCTATTTTTTCTAACAATCAGCTGCCTTCTCACACTCTAGCTCTCAGTGACTGGCTTACTGCACTTCGTAGCAGACAACCATTGTTATTTTTCTGCTGATAACGGCCATACCTTCGTCGCTGATAAAGAACCGTAATCTAGCAACGGGACATTGCAACTGTAAGTGCCTTTTCTCTGTAAAATTTTATTTTTTTTAGTCTTAAATTTCTTGTTCAAAATTAGGGTTTTATGTGTTCGTAATATTGTTATTACGCTTTGATTAGTGTTTTCAATTGTTTATTCTTCACCGATGAAGCATGAAAGAACTCTATATATTATTCATACTATGCTTGTGATTTGAATTATTTTGAATTGAATCTAACTGTCAATTTCTTATTGTTATTTGTTTGTCGGTGGAGAAACAAACAAATTTATTCCCTCATTCCAGTGAATGTCAACTCTATCTTCCATCAATGGAAAAGGTCAATGTTCATCTTTGATTTTAATGTGTTTTATCAAATACATTAAAGCATTTTTGTTCTTAATTGCAAATTCATTTTCTTAAATTGTTGTTATTTATGTTGAACAGTGAGGAAATCAGGATTTGGATTTTGTTTAATCTTATAATTATTACATTATGTGCAGTATTTGTTAAGATGATCTCGTTATATAATATTGATCAGGTTTTAAGAGCTCGAAAATAGGATATTTTTATGAGTATGACAATAATGTCAGTTTCCTTTCCTAATCCTTTCTTAACAGAGAAGTTATTTGCTATGAATTTATAATTTCACTAAATAAGGTTGATTTTTGTTTCGAGTTGGGTTGGTCTTTTGATTTGCTGTTAATTTTTTTGAAATTGGTAATATTCTATTCTCTTTCGAAATTGTTCGTGCTGGTTTCAGATAATTTGAGATAAAGCAAACTCTGGTGCTTCAATTGCTGAAGTTTCGGATACATTCTTTGATAAATTGAAAATTTGAAGTAGAATGATGGAAATTGAAACATTACATAAAGTTAGTCAAATTGCTGCTGTTTTGATTGACATATAAAATCTTGCAACCCATAAAAACTTGCAGCCTGTTGGGTTTATGCCTCTGCTACTTGATTTTGTAAGTGAAATAATCCTTTACTTATTTTTAGAATATTAGTTGTATCTGGAATGACAAATTGTTTGTATTTGTAATGGAGGATTTTATTGCTGACCTTGACAAGTTAGTCATGATGATAATATTGCATCTGCATCCCATCATGTTCTTAATAACTTTGAGCTTTGCTTTTGTTAGGTACGTATATGACCGTCAATTTGTGGTAGCATCCCTTAGTGGTACTCCTATTGTGGATTTAGAAATCTACAAATCCTAGATGAAGGTCAGTTCTATGGAAATGGGTTGTGTTTCATACATCCAGTTAAATGATGGTTCAATGAAAAATTGTTTTGTGTCAATTGCGCAATGATATATTATTGATGCAGCATGTAGGCTTATTTAATTATGATCTGGTAGCCGGAAAGGAATAAGTGTTGGTATGCAAATCAAATCAACTAATATAGTAGCCTGAGACTGAAGTGCATTAATTTTTATTTAAAAGTAAGGTTTTTTGAAATTAGAAAATGAATGTCACATACTAATACTGGCAGGGTGCAGGAAAATGCCCAAATGGTTTCTTCTCAATTTACTTTCTCTAGAATGGTGACGTTTTGGGGTTGGTTCTTCATCGTGATTGGCTCATTTTTCTTTCTAGGATTCCTCTTCGCCACTATTATATCCAAAATTCTTCCGTTATCGAATAATCGCATCCTATCAGCAATACAAAACGACAGGTAATTATATTTGTTTTTAAGTTTCCTTCATGACTGTCTTCCTATTGTTTTTATCATTCTTTCAAATAATTAACGCTTTTCCTAAAAACTATAAAGTAAATTCAATTTATTAATGCTTTGCGTGCTTAGAATTATTTACATTTTACTTTTGAATGACTGCAATGGAGCTTTCTTCTAGTATTTAGATGGTTGAACCTTAAAATAGTTTATATATATCATTTTTTCTTTAGATTTCTGAAATGAAGAAGTTTAATTCAATGTATGTGGTTCTTTTGAGGTGAATGTTTTATCTATATGTGTAATCAGTCTTGAAATGAAAAAACTGATAGCATCCAAGGAAGAGTTTGCCAAGATTTTCGCTGACAAGTTTTATTTTTGAAAGACAAAGCTGTTATATTACTCATTTATAACTAACAGCTGCAGCGATTTGTGGAAATTTGGTGTGATTGGAGAATTTGAAATGTACTGAGAAATGAATCGAATGATTTTTTGTTGTGAGCTTGTGTGTCGGCTTTGAAGTGGAACTTGGTGGGTTGTTACTAGTGTCTGGGTATGTATATCTTTGAGTGGCAGTAGAATGTAACCAAGGATAGATACTAGGATAGATTAGAAGACGGAATAATCACCTAATGTGTTGGAGACTGAGGCCTTTGAAGATTACCAGTGCATCGCTGCACAGTTGGCCCTTGTGAAGTTCCGATTTTGAAGTAAATGGCTTGTTGATAGGTAGTCTTGGGTTCTATAGATAGAAGACTATATTTTATGTGATTTTGCTTTGAGTTCACCAGAACAAAACATGTAGGTGGCTATTAGAGATATTTTATTATTAATAAAAAAAAGGTGGTGGTTCTGAATCGCACTATGTTTCAAGTGGCAAATGAACGTTGATTTTGATTCTGATAAGGATACTGTAGAGATCTGAGTCCAGGGTTGTGGTCCATTTGAAAAAGATTAATTCTTGTAAGAATGTGGTCATTGGCTTAAGTAGTTAGTTCTCAGAAGAGTATCTTCCTTTCTTCTTTCATGGCATAAAGCAGGACATGTACTTCTCCCTTGTTTTAACTATTGATTTCTTTACTGAAGTAATTTTGGCCTTTGTAGTAGTGTTCATTTTCTTTATGCATCTAGCCTTTTGAGAGATAAAGGTGATCTTAGATTGCCACTATTGAGATGTCCTCCGTTATGATTAAGGAAACACTGGATTTTGTCAGTTCTGTAGTTTATTACCTCTAATTGAAAACCAAGTAATTATGTCATGATTTATCAGCTACAAAATGCAAGCCTTGTTATACAAACCTCTCTCTTATAGCAAACTTGTTAAAGAGAAAAATCCATTCATATCAATCTTACCTGGAGATATGCTGTTAGTTGGTAAATATAGGTGTCATCACCTTTCCCTTTGTGGATCATAATTATCTCCACCAAGCAGTAAAAATCTGATGATTCTTCAGTTGGCAACATGAGAAATTGAGCATAAGGTTTGTGTGGAATGATGATATTGGCATTTCCTTTACATTCTCAACCTTGTTGCAAAGGGAAGGCCACTGAGGTGAAATTGAAACCCTTTCATTTGAATGAACCATTGACTTGATTTCAGCCAGGTTAATACAAGAAATGATAGTTTTCAAGTGAGCAAATGAGCTTGCTTTCAGTTGTGTTATAAAATTTTTGAGATCTGGTGAGATAGGTTTGCTCCTAGACAATTTTATTTAAATATCTATTTAATTTTTATTTAAATTAATTTAATAAAATTAATGATCAAATATGGTTAAGCTTAAAAATAAAATTTTATGTGGTTCATTCGAATCATGTTCCACATCGAACACAATGCAATAATGTGATTCAATTCTCGTATATCATGTTCTATTTATTTTTTATTCAACTTTATTTATATTTTAATAATATTGGTTCTTAATTAAAAGTGAAATTTATTAATTCGTTCATGGTTAATTTGGGATTTTTATTATTCATACAAGGTTATATTTGAAAATATATTTATTATAAACTGCTTCTCAAATTTTTTAAAGAAACTCCTTCCCTATTTCTTAAAATTTGCTTTAGAATGGCTGATTTTGTCAAGAGTGATCATGAAAAAAGAATTACCAAATACCTAAAATCACTTTGACAACTCCAATAGCAACCCAAACGGAGCCTAAAGTTCCTTTCCTTTTTTTTTTTTTTTTGTTGACTGAAGGTTCCTCTTCTGTAACAGGTATTACTGCTTCTTGGTGCCCTTGACACTTCCCGTCATTCTAGTTGCTGTATATTTTCATTGGCTTAGCATGAAACTGTTCAAGCATGCTTGACTTATTTAGATTCAAGCATTAGATGTTTTGAAATATCAACTGATAAAGCGGCATATGAGAAGAAAACCAGGGTCATTTAGCAGAAAATGGGTAATTTTGATTGTTACAGGTTCAGTTCATTGTAAATAAGACACAAAGACTGTTTTATTGTCCCTTATTTTGCCATTCTAATTTTGACTGTACTTGTAATTCACATCCATGATTTAATGGCAATTGGAGATGTCAGATGCAATTCCCAATATTATCAAGATGAAGCTTAATCTTTTTGAGTAGACCATCAATAAGGCTTTCTGCAAATCAAACTATAAATCTGCTTCTGTTTTTATATCACTTAGTTTCTTAGAATTACGGCATATCGATAATTACTATCCATATTTACCTGTATTCTGATGACCGTGGAGTGCTTTATGTGATTTCAACCCGTAGGCCCAACTTCCATTGAGATTAATCTGTGAATCATAATATTTTGTTTTCCCTCTGGTTTTCCCTTTCTCCCTTTCAGACTATCTGAACCGCTACAACTGCAGCAACTTTGGCAAGAATAAAGGTGTGCATGCTTATTTTCTACCTTTTAGCTTTCTGTGTTCCTAAATGAGAAATTGTGTGCTATTTATTAGTACTAGTTTGTTTAGCTGGTAATCCTGTTGAGGTGAAGAAAGAATTCTCTGGTTCAAATTTCGCTCACATCGAGGTTAAGGGTTTGCTTTAGGTTTATGCAACTTTTGCTGTAACTTTTTCTCAAAAAGAGAATGAAAGGAAATAAAAATCGCTCTGATTTCTATTGTAGCTATTGGATTCCTTATAGTAATAAGCCATTCCTTTTTTCTGTCATTGAAGTCCTCAGAAAATCCAAAGAAATTGAGGCCATGCGATTGTCCTATATTTGATGATTTTCCACCTCGTATATACGAGGTCTGCATCAAATCAATTATAATTTAATAAATTTATCTTGAGAGGAAATATCAGTCAATACAATTGGAACTCTTCTTTGTTAATAAAATCATGGAGTGCTTTTCCTTGTTTTCTGTTTAACACATTGTCTTTCTCCCTCTTTCCTTTTTCTTCTAGAGAAGATTTTGACCCCGCAATTTTTTAATATTTTTTTAAATACAAAAGTAAAAACCCAATCCCGCCGGAGCCTAGTCTATGGGGTATTCGAATCTACATATCTTTACATCATTAAAGTGATTTTACTTTTGAACTAAAAAGTTCCATTTGAGCTTATTAATGTAATGGGTTATGTCTCTTGGGTGACATAAGAGATTATGAAATTAAATCCATATCACTTGAGGTTCGAGGTGGAAATTCTTGTATCCTCTCTGTCTGTATGACACGCAAACACCTGGATTATTGCCGAGCAGAAATTGATGCGTTGGGATGGAGACATACTTTGAATTTCATGAGTTGAATTTGACAATTAATTTCACCTTGTTTTTTTCCATTATAAAACAAGTAAATGAGATAAAAGAACAGTAATGGGTAATGGTATATCTGGAAGTTGATTGATGGGCTAACATGAAAGTAACTATGAAGTTTTCAAGGGACCGAACAATTTAAACTCCTGGGGCAGCAAAAACACCTTGTGAAAAAGAAGTTGATTGTGAAAGAATCCTATGGAGGCCAAACAGCAACTTGTTTTTCCTTTTTGGTTTTTCACCACCCTTGCTCTTGTTCCCATCATTCAAGATATCCTACTATTAGTCTGTACATAATTGCTTTTAGTATTGTTAAAAGCCCGTAATCAATCTTTCATGATTGAAGATAAAGGTCAGACTCCGTCTAGATGTACTTTTAGAGTGTTAGAGAGTAACTCTTTTTTGTGTTTACTCTAAAATACGTAAAAGTACTTTTGTGATTGACCTTTAGTGTTTGTTTTTGCAAGTTATCACAAAGCACTTTTGATGTCTCTTCTTTTTTTAAGCATTTTCCCCAATAACCAAAAAACTTAGTGGTGTTTTTCTAGCGAAAGCTCTTTATAGATGCCTTCTTAGGAAGCACCTTCAAGTGTCTGTTAAAGTGTTTCAACACTCGATGAAAAGTTAGAGATGGTCATGGGCCAGGCATTGCCTATCGGGTCGGGTCATTTCAAGGCTGAAGTGGGTCCTCTTGTATAGAGACTCTCTAGGTCAGTCCCACGCCCAAAATTTGAACCAACATTGATTTCATGGATTGGAAATGTGAATTCGGTAAAATAGAATTAGATTCTTTTGGTAGGAAGGTGTCATTAAGTATTTTTTTAGTTTTATTTTTGAAGCACAATAGAAATACAGGAAGTCCAAACGGAACTTCAGACGGTTTAGCATTTTTGGCCATTTTTTTTTCCAGCTGATTTTTGATGTTATTTTTCAATGGATACGATGGATTGCAAAATAAAGACATTTATATAGCGAGATAAAAATATTTGGCATGTGATATTTGGAGAGGGATTAATTGATGGCAACACTTTGCCTAAGGCGACAAAACAAAACATTAGAGAATCCGATGAAAAAGTTTATAACACTTGTGTTGTGTTATAATGACTGTATAACAATTTAATAAAATCCAATCATCTATCTATATATAAATAACCATACTGTTATTATATAAATGTGGTATAATGAAGGTGAAGTTATGTTTACCTTATTGCAATTTGAAAGAAAGCGTAGAAGTTACGTGATTTCTTATATGAATTTAGGGTATTGTTTTGCCTACACATTTATCAATTTTTAGTCAAAGATATAGAACGAGAGTAAACCGAACATGAGGGACTCTTCTCAAATACCCAAAAATCTAATGGTCCAACAAAGAGTCCTTTCCTCTTTAAAGAAGTAAAGATCTTTCTCTCTTATCTTTTCTTATCTCATTTTAACATAATTTTCTATTTTTATTTTCCAAAAATTTATGGTGTTACCATCTTGATAATATCAATAATAATCATAATATTATTGCTTTACTATTTGCATAAGATATCTTCTTCGTTCTTGTAATGCTAACATCTTGCCTCTATTAATCCTTCGTTCTCAATAACTAGTTTTTATCTTCAAGAGTATACCATTGGTCAACTGCTTAAATCATCTTATTGAAATGGTTATGATGATTCTTACAAGGTCGTTTTACTAATTAAAACATCAATATCAAAATTGAATTTAATAATATGAAGGCTTACGTGAACAATTTATTCAATTACAACTAAGATAATAAAGAAGTTTGTATATGTAGCTCTACTTGGTAAAATAGAATTGTTGTACTTTAATAATAATAAATCATATATTAAATGAGAGAGAAAATTTTGTAAAGTAAAATTATTCATTCTAGGAGAGTTTCTTTTATTTAAAATTTAAGTAAATTTGAATGTATAAATTTAAATGACTCTGAAAAATATATTTATTTTTTGTTTATTGTGCTTGAATATAAATATTTAGAAATTAACATTTCATTTGTCGTATTCTTATAAATAAATTGAATAAATTCTACGTACTAAAAAATAAAAAATTTGTGAAAGTAAAATTAAAATTGTAATGAATAAATTTATTTCAATATTTATATTCAATATTAAGTAAAAAAGTTTAACTTAATTTTATATAAAAATAATTAATGAATTTTTAATATTAAGTTAAAAAATAAATTGTTTTAAAGAACTTCAGACAAAAATTCAGAGCCGCGATAACTTAATTTTAAAAGTACGTGTATTTTTTGTTTTATGTATATGTTTCGAATTATTTTATGTTGGGCTTCGCTTGTGGATGGTACAAGCCCATCTGGCTTTATAAATGAATACATTGGGCAACATGGGCCCACTTGATAACCTCAGCCCATTCTGAATTATTACCCAGCAACTTTCACGTCGAATACATTAAATTATCTGTTTATCCCAGTAATTAAACCCCGGGAGAGGATGATTGAACTGTACACTGTGATCAAATCTGAACCGTTGTTTTATATAATGTAACCTGTCAAAGGTCAAAAATCCGAGGATCCGTGGAGGTTGACGTATGTTATTTGTACGAATGATAATACGAATCTAATATAAATTTTCATAACGATGTACGGGAGAATAGGTTTTTCAGAATGATTCAAGTGAATGTGCAGCATTGGAAATAAACAAGAGGAAACATTTCTCACGCTCCATTTTAGAGCGTGTGAACCATTCGCTCCTTTTCTTTTTCTTTTTCTATTTTCATTTTAGAAAAAAGTGTTTTAGGAATTTAGAAAATTGAATAATCGTTTGACTAATCCTATTCGTCATTTCTTCTTCTTCATCTTTTGACTTTGATTCATTTCATTGTAATTTAAGCGCTGCTTTAAAAATAAGATGTTGTAATTTTAAAGGAGATTAAATCTAAAAATATTAAACATTAATTAAAAAATTAAATTATTTTCACAAAAAATAATGTTGTTAAAATATTTTATTTATCTTCTATGAAGTATATTTGTTGAATTAAAATTTTAGCATTTTCTTATATTGAAGAATTTTATGATACATTTATTTATCTACGAATAGGATCAAAATTTATTACTCTATTATAATTATTAATTATTAATCACATATCATTTGTTTTTATTGTCAATAAATATTTTATAATATGAAAATAATTATTTTAAAAAATAAACAAAGTTATTGTGTACATTCAGTTATAACTACAGTTGTTTCAGAAAAATTTTATATTTTTAATTAAAATTTTTTGGAGAGTAAGACATTCGTTAAAATTTTTATATTTATTATTATAACAATTTTTTATTAATTATTAAATATAAAATTTTAATAAATAATTTGCTACGCTTGTTAATAAATTTTTTAAAATTATTAACACATAAAAATATAATTAATAAATTACAAAAGTACACAGAAATAATTATCCGGCGATTGGGGTTACATTATTTTTTCCCCTTTTGATTGTTTGCAACGCGTGAATCTACGCTGCCTCTTACAACTGTTTTTTGTCCATTTTTGAAAACACAAAAATAAAATAACGAAACCGAAAAGCCAAGCAAGAGAGAGAGTTTCCTGTCCGAAGCTGCAGTTTTTTCTTGCACCGAACTTTGCGATTCTACTAAGTTTGACAAATATAAATTTCATATAGATCAATGATTTTTATAAAAATAAAATTTAGAAAATAAAAATCATATTTAAGCATATAAACCCAAGTTTAGGGTTGATATCAAGTGATCGATAATAGAAGCGCGCCTCTCGCCGAAACCAAATGCATTTTTCGCTGGAGGGTCCGAGAGTAATTGGAAAATTATGACGAGCGAGGAGACAAATTATCATTTTTTTATTATTTTCTAATACTACACAAAATAAATTGAACTGGCTTTTTTAAATAATCGTCAAAGAAACTAAGGTTTAAGAAAAAATACACATTAATCTAATTAATTTTAAAGATTAAGAAATATCCCTAAAATTTTTGAGGGTGACATATGGCAATGTAGAAGCCATTAGTTCTGTGTAAAGTGAATATGTTACTTGTTGCCCATAAATAATTTAAAATCAAATGAAAAAAAAAAATATTTTGACCCTACGTTGGATTAAAATAATGATGTTAATACAATTTTCTTTTTTGGGGGTGGAATATAATATTTTAATTTTATGTTTGAAGTAATAAGTACGTATTACAAGATAATAACAATAATAAAGATGATGGGGTGGTGAGTATTTTTTATTTTCAATTTTTTTTTATTGACTGGTCTCAACTCTGATTCCCCAAGTGCAAGAAGGCGAACTTTTATTATTTTAATTTGAGAGGATTTTATAATTTTATCTTCTTTATTTAAACAGAATTTAACCATTATTTCATGTCAAAGAGGTTTTATTACCTTATAAAATTTTGAAAAGGTTTATGAAACTTTGAAAAATGAATGGACTAATATATATTTTCCTCAAATATTAGAGACGTTTATGTTTACCCCTTTCGATGCAAGTAGGGACAGAACTCAACAGGATTCTGTAGAATTTAAGTGTTTAAAAATATAAATGAGGATTTATATATATTTTTGTCCAACTAAAGGGGCTCGTATGAAAATTGTTCCTTGAAGAAAGGGGGAAGTGCAGCTTCTCCCATGCTCTAAGCCAGGCCAAGTCTGTTCTGCTCTTCCCTATGTCCTCGTGTTCTACTTCAACTTACGAACCCAGGATATTTGTAAATTTATAATTCTATTTTTTTATTTATAAATTAATAAACATTACAATAAAGAAATTATATTTTTAATACATTTATTAAAGTTATAATTTTCTTTCACAAAAGACTTTAGTTGGTTGTTACATTATATTATATACAAAAAAATTATTATAAATAATCAATATAAAAATTTAAAATACTGTTTAACAAATTTTATAATAAAAAGTAATTAATAATTATAAATACAGTCACATCCATCATTGCCCTTTTTCAATAAAGTCCACATTTTCAATCCGTTCTCCTCTCTCCTCTCTCCTCTCTCCTCTCTTTATCCCCTTCCTCCGGTAATTAATTCTTCCGCCATGGATTCCTACGAAGCAACCAAGCTTGTTTTCTCCAGAATCAAAAGCTTCGACCCTGAAAATGCTTCTAAAATCATGGGTTATCTACTCATTCAAGACCATGGCGAGAAGGAAATGATTCGGTTGGCTTCTGGTCCCGAAACTCTCATTCAAAATCTCATCTTTAAAGCCAAAACCCATCTCGGAATTCCCTCAAATGCAGCTGGTTCTCTAAGAATCAGAAACAATGGTGCTTCTTCTGGCTTTGATATCATAAACCCATCTTCTCCTTCTCTGTCAGCTCCGTGGCTTCTTTCCGGGCTCTCTGCCAGCCCTTGTTCAAACAGTTCTTCCCTTTCTTGTGTCAATATTGTGAACGGACCAACCAATGCAGCAGTTTCTGAATCTTTATCTTCGTCTGCATTTCTGTATTACAGTGATAATAAATACTGTAGTAACAACAGTTATGGTGATGTTATTGATGAGTTTCAGCTTCAAGATCATCCCTCGTTTCTCAACGAGTCAGAACTAGCTGTGACTTCGAATTGATCATATTCTGATGGCCACTTGCACAGGAGGAGTTTGTCTGTTACTGGGGTGTGCCTTGGATCAAATGATGCGAATTCTGGGCTTGGATTTGCAGGTTTCATCACTGTAATTGATCAGATGTATTTTGCTAAGGGATTTTGCAAAAATGGAAGTGGTTGCAAGTTTCATCACTGCAACCCAGCCGATTCTGCAGCAGCAGTAGCAGCCATTGTTGGTTCGCCAAGTAAGTTCAATGAATTTGAACAGTGTCAGGAATCACTGAGATCAAAGGCTTCACAGCAGCGAAAATTTGCTTTAGCTTCACAGTTTGTGGGTGCTGTTTCTTTGCCTCACAAGAAGTGCATGAATTTCCTTCTGCAGCAACAAAATGACGCCCAAAGGTTGTTACAATGAACTTCAGTTAGGACCCGTATGCCTTTTTTTTCTTTTTTTTTTTGTTTTCATCGTTGGCATTGCAATGTTTTGTTCCAGATCAGCGGCAGCAGCAGCAGCACTGATGATGGGAGATGAGTTGCATAAGTTTGGAAATTGTAGGCCTGAGAGGAATGAATTCTCTGCAATGGGATTGGCAGGATCTGTGTATCAAAGTTCTAGGCAGATTTACTTGACATTTCCGGCTGACAGTACATTTAGAGAAGAAGACGTTTCAAATTACTTCAGGTAATTAGCTGATTCATTGTTTTTCAGAGTTCCAATACTGTTCTTAAATCTGAATGTAGAATCTTAATCAAAAAAGAAGAATCTGATTTCTTTTTGATGTTTTTTTTTTAGTATTTATGGGCCAGTTCAAGATGTGAGGATTCCGTATCAGCAGAAAAGAATGTTTGGATTCGTTACTTTTGTTTATTCAGAGACAGTGAAGTTCATATTGGCTAAAGGG
Source organism: Trichilia hirta (assembly GCA_035221805.1). Taxonomy (NCBI): domain Eukaryota; kingdom Viridiplantae; phylum Streptophyta; class Magnoliopsida; order Sapindales; family Meliaceae; genus Trichilia; species Trichilia hirta. The sequence continues at coordinate 1,710,306 of JAWDEX010000007.1, read as the reverse complement.
AATCCTCATTTTGTGTGTGATTCACGTGTTCTTGTTAAACCTTACAAGGAGAAAGCAAAAGTCGCGGAAAGTTAAGACACTTAATTTCTTCTTTGTGAACATCTGTTGTGCACTTAATTTCTTCTTTGTGAATATCTGTTGTATTCTTTCTTTTACCCACTTCCCACGTTGATGTTCTTTTACTTTCATAATTTCAGAAAGCAAAAATGTCAACAACAGATGGAGAGGGCAGAGTATTCAGCTTGTTCGAGCCCATCCGGACCATTTGATTTTCATTTTGGTAAACAAGCAAACAAGTAGCTTCTTCTTCCATCGTTTTACTTAATTCTAGTATTATCCACTAAAACTTTCTTCTTTGTATAAATTTAGGAGGAGGAATGTTTAACGATACCCAAGAAATGTTGAGAAAAAAATTAGAGGAGCAGGCTGATATGCAGCAAGCGATTGAATTACAAGGGAGAAGAATAATGAATCTGCAACTTCACTTGAAAACCAATAACCGTCTTCATCAATTCCATCATGGTTTGTCAAATGGATCTCCCATGGCCTCACCAACTCTTTCTCACAACCCAAGTAGCCAGATTCATATTTTTCCCCCTGAAGGCACTGACGATGAAGTCCCATTGGAAGGTTAAACAATCTGTTTTTCTTCAAGACTGTCAAATTTGGTTCCTTAATTAGAAAAATATTGAAGTTTCATTGTGGTTATTTCCGTTACCATTTAATGCTTCAGAAAATGGTGGAAGCCCAGTTGCAGTTTCTCAAAATGCTGTTCCTGCTGATGCTGATCAACAGTTGCAGCAGGAAGTGAATCCAACTTGCAATCACGATATTAACGATGACAGCAATGATAGCGATAAGAAGGAGGAGAAGTCTAACACCGAAGAAAATGACATTTATGAAAGGTAAAAAAAGCTTTGGTTCCAAGGTGTAAAAAATGATTAATAACGATGGAAATCAACATATTTATGCTCAGATTCTACTTAATTCCTGCTGGATTTTGCCTTAGTTGAACATCCAATTTTAATTAGAGATTTTCCTTTTTCCTTGTTGCAGTTTAGAGCACATACTACCTGATAACCTTTTTTCATCTCCTAAGAAATCAGCCAGTGGTCAGTTCACCATCTTCTCCTCTGCTGAAACAGAGATTGATGAGAAGAAGACAAGTTCAACAACATTTACTAACAATAGTACAAAACTTTCCTCCACTTCTCCTCTCAATGTGACTTCTCTTAGATCACATATCCTTCAAATGTCCAGGTACTGCTACTATTCTTCATTGCTGTATCACACACACGCTTGTATATTGTTTTTACATCTAAGAAACGGGAAAATTTCCAGCTTTTATTTATAACTAAAATGTTTTAATTATTGTTTTGAAAACAAATCATAACTTTTGCCTCACAGCAACTATTTTACTCATTACAACAGCACTACCAAACCTGATCTCCAATTTTGAAAACGCGACATTCAAAACAATACCAAAGAAGTCTTGTAATCGTCATTGACATTTGCTAAACTTGACAATCTTCCGATTTTGAAAACACCATATTCAAAACAATATCAAACAAGTCTTGTAATCATCTTTAAGATTTACTGAACTCGACAATTATCCGGTTCTGCTAATAGGTTCCCTTCTGGACATGGAACAAATGGCATGTAATTGCCAGAAAGTAAGCATGGCCAGCAATGGGGGGATTGATTCTACCAAGGTGAGAACTCATAAATATTTTTGAATACTTTCAGCCCATAACATGCATACAACTTACAAAACTTTTCTAGTCAAATTCGATCCTTATATAAATGTTTGTTTTCCATCTTTGCAGAAACATTGGAATCATAGACAATGAAGAAATGAAAATTCCTCTAGATGTATAGCCAAAACCACCATACCCCCAAGAAGGAAAAAAGATATGTAGACAAAATCTTAGGAAGATGACCACCATCGTCAATACATACTACTTACAATCCATACATATATAAATAATTGCATAGTTTTAAAAAAGGGGCAGATGAACTTATTTATAAGAGTGGGGTCTCTCACTTTCTTTCTCTGTAGGTGAGTTTGCTGGACCACAGTACAAGAAGTAATATATGATAGATATATAGAAAATAAAGGAAACAATGCCTAGTAGTAATTTATTAAATCACTATCTTATAGTAATTTACTGTTTTCTTTTCTTTATACCCTCGATTTAAGAAAGTAGGTTCAAGGGAGCTGGTTACTCGGTTTCTGCTTATGTACTATTTTCAAAAATTAAAGAGGAATAAAAAAGTCTATTGATCTATATGTAACTTTATGTACAGAAGTAGAAGCACTAAGTTTAATTCTATAATGATCCGGAGATCCAGAAAGGAATAGAATGGGGAGCGTAAAAGCTGTAACTCTGCCATTTATTTTTTTCTGGTTCTTGTTATTTCAGTATCTGTTATACATTAGATTATGAAATAGCTTATCAGGAGAAAAAGTGCTAGAATTTTTTTCTTTTATTTTTTTAAGAAAAAAATAAAACAGTGGTAAAGAAAAGTTTGTTCGTTCATGCGATTAAAGGTTTTACTTTAGAGGAGTTTGTTGTCTCATTTTGTGGTTTAGTTTTGGTGGACAGCAGTGAGTTAGGGCCACAACCCCACATGGGTTCTAACAATATTTGTTAAAATTGGCATCTGGGTACCCCACCTTTCACTTTCAGTCTTTTAATCTGATTACGATTTTATATTTTTTGTTTTTGTTTTCTGTATTTTTATTTATTTTCTATATGTGGTTTTTGTTTTGCTGCCCTCGTGTTTTTGGCGACAGTTTTAAATAATTCTGGGTCTACACGGGCTCAATTTTCTGTTATTCAATCTATGCATGCTGGTTTGCCTCCAACTACATATCAATTTGGACCCCCAACAAACAATAATTTCTAGCTACCGTTTAGTTCTTGTTGGTGGTCATGGAAACTCGAGGAAATTGGTTGGTTATTAGGATGAAAAATTCTAATAATGTTGCCGACACTCATCTTTCGCCACACTTATAATGTAATATTTTTCAAGAAATCAATGTTATATGTAATAAAACTATAATAAGGCCATCATTATGGTAAATAGTTTGGCTAAAATGTAGATTTATGGGATTCGACATAACAATTTATCAATAGGTTAAGAATCAAAATTTATCAATCCTAGTTTTTATTCATTCAAGCTTAAACACGAAAAGTTTTTATTTATTCAATCTTTATTTTTATTTGTACATAACATTAAGGGATGTTAAAGTATATTCTTGTTTCTATTTTAGAATTGATAGCAGCAACATTGTTTTCGTATGGTCTCAATCAAAGCAAATATAAACATTCTATTGTGGGCTATTAGGAATAATTTCAACCCATCAATTTCATACGAAATTTTCGGGGTCTATAAATAGAAAATTAGCTGTGTCACTTAAATTTCCTAATCTTGTTTCTCATACTATATCAAACGTATGCAAATATTAGGGGAAATTTTTGCATAACATTCCCAAAGAAGTAATGTTAAAGATACAAAATTTTTTGTATAAACTCTTGTGAATAAATTATGTGGCATATTATTATTAGTTAATAAAAACATAAAATTAATACAAATTACTAAGAGTAAATGATGTGAACTAAAAGATAACCAATATTATTATATCGCATAAGTTTGTACGAAAAATTTGTATTCCGAACATTATTATTCACAAAAAAAACACATATACTCTACAATGAGAAAATAAAGAATTTCAATTTTCTAAAATATGCTTTAAATTATTTTTTGTAATTGTATGCTTTAAGTTTAATATACACGTGACACAAAATAATTCGAGTTTAGTTAAATATACACGTGACACAGAATAATTCGAGTTTAACTAGAAACACAAATCATTCTTTACATTCAAATTTTATTCAATTAGATCAATAAGAATAAAAATATATAATTAATAAATGTGTAAAATATAATTTTTATTTTTAATGGGATTAATTCAATAGTTTATAAATAATGTAAGAAGTTACATAAAAAAAAAAAATTGAGAGTTTTGATCCTAATAATACATAAATACACAAATATTTTTTTAGTGAAAAATGAAAAAATAAGAAAAAGAAAAAAGAAAAACAATGCTTCATTCCCAAGTTAAGCTGATGATTGCATACTCTTAAATGGAAAGGTAATGAAAGTATATGAAATAAAAGTATTTATCAATTAATTATGCCATGATTTTCCATTATTTTTTAGTAGGGTCCCATTTAAGGGAAAATATGATTATGATCCAATATTTAAGGAGTATTGATAATTACCAAACGACAATAACACTCGAGAATAGCAAATGTAGGTTGAAAGAATCCAACTTTGGATAATATTTTAATATAATAATCATTTATTTTCATTTTTAATTCTTTTTCAAAAAGAGAAGAATATTTCTCTTATTTATTGAACACTTTATTATATTAACCTTCAATTCTCGTAGGATCTATGCAAGTGAGAATAAATTTAACCAGATACTTAAAATAAATCTCTCTTTTTAAAATTAAATATTCTCTCTCTCTCTCTCTCTCTATCTATCTATCTATCTATATTTGCGCTTTTGTTCATCACAATATTTCTTCGAACAAAAGCAGAAATTAATAAATTCAAGTTTGATTTTTATGCTATTTTAAGAAATCTAATCTTTAAATTAATTATTATCAATAATTGATGACTGTTTACAATACTCTACAATCAAATTATATAATTTTTTATTACTTTCACTAAAAATAATTTATAACTGTAAAAATACAAGGAGTGTGAATTAGTATTACACATAAATTTACACAAACGATATGGTAGAAATATTACCTTATGGGCTGGGCTCAATAAATATTTTCGAACCATGTTTCTGATGCAAACACTCTCAGTCCGGCCCAGCAGATCTAAAATTTAATATTATTACTATCATTAATACAAAATCACAAATGAACGGTGCATATGATAATTAATTTATTATAAATTATAAATTAAAAAATGAATGCAATAAATAAAAAATTAAATTATATAATAATAATAATAATAATAATAATAATACGACTATATTCATTAATTATTATATTTATTATATACAAAAATTAGTTTATGAGCTTAAATTACTAATATTGTGGATTAACTACAAAAAGGAAGGCAGCGCTTGGGTGGTGGTTGCAAATGGATTCACGAGATCTTTGCTTTATTCAAGTGACTGGGACGTCCATTACTGCAATCATAACAAGACCGACTGATAAATCCTCATTCAGATGTTGACCCTTAATCATTCCTTAAAGATAATAATACGAGTCATTCATTTTGTACATTATCATATATAAGGGTAAATTTAGTTTATTTATGACAAATGAGCCCTTTTCGGTTATTCCCTTAAAAGGAAATCGTAATACTTAAAGTTTACCCTTTTTTTTTTTAATAAAATAAAGTTACATACTTTTAATATTGAGAACTTTCAAGGTTGAAAAATTGAAAATATTTTATCAATATTCAGTTTACCCCCAAATAATAAGCATATTGAACATCTTTGATTTGATAAATACTCATCACTCGCACAAAATTTTGGCCAAAAATTTTATATCACTTGTAAATCGATTATTTTGTTATTTAAGTATCTATTATTCATTTTTATGTTATCAAATAATAATGCAATTTATTATGTTTTGTGAAAAGTATTTTATATTTAAGTTTTTGTTCCAATTGTCAATAATTAACCAAGAAAACTAATTCCATCATTTAATTACTACAACTCAAATATTAATACACGATTAAATTATGGGATTTCATTTGACTCCCTAACTTTTTATATATGTACAAATAAGAGCGTAGCTTTTTGATTTGTATAGATAAGGTTCCTAAATCCAAATCATAGGATGGTAATTTTGACTTTGATTCATCAATTCCACATAAAATTAACAAGTTCAAGTTAAAATAAATTGATACAATTATAAAAATGATAAATAATTATCGTAATAAGTTTGAGATTAGAAGTTTTGACCTGCAAACTTATTTATGCTTAATTAACTGTTTTGATAATTAAATTATAATAATTTATTTTATGATTTAATTGACTAATTTTATATTTATAATATTTAATTATATTTAACATGAAAGTAATTAACATTTGAGTTGGTAAACTTAGAACGGGAGAATTTTCATTATTCTAACATAAAAATGAAGACGACGACGACGAACACTTTGCACCAATTATTTAAAAAATTAAGTTTTTTTAATTAATTTATAAAATTATAAATAAAAAAAGAAAAGTAAAAAGCAGAGGCACTTTTTTGAGTGAAGTGACTATCACACGCTCACCTTCTCTAATTTGAAACAAACGAGAGGGAGTGTCGTGTTGATTGTTTGACTCTCTCGGTCCTCTCTCTTACTGAGCCCGCTCTTTGTTTCACTTCAAAAACCTAATCCCCACACCCACAGAAGGATGAAAAGAACGCTCCAAAACTCACTTGTTTGTTGGGCAACAGGAAAACAAAACCTCTCTGACTCTTTCTCTCTCCAAAATCTCTACTCCAACTCAAATAACCAAAATCTGTAAAATTAACGAGGAAAAGAGAGAGAAGAAAAGAAAAAAAAATGGATGAATTTGATGCAACGAGAATGTCGTTCAACAGAATCAAAAGCATAGACCCAGAAAACGCTTCAAAAATTATGGGTTATCTTCTTATACAGGACTTTGACGAGAGAGATTTGTTTCGGTTAGCCACTGGTCCAGAAACCATACTCCAAGCCTTAATTTTTAGAGCCAAAGCCCATTTGGGACTGTCTTCGAATACTTTATCTACACCTACTTCTCCTTCACCAAAGCCATTTTCCAGGCTCAACATTAATGCCGACAACACAAGCAACAATGTTAAGAACAACCCATTTGCCCAACTATCTCCTAGAATCACCAACAAGGGGTTTCTAGATTTTGCAAAACACTCTCCTCTATCTGACCCAAAATCAAGTAATTTTCTTTCTTTTGATAATTCACGTTCCGGGTCTTGTTTATTGCCTTCAGTTTCACCTGTAGAAAATGATATTGTGGGCGATAGTGGCAATAGTAGCGGTAATAGTGGTAATGATTTCATGGAAGAGCTTCAATTCAATGATTATCTTTCGTTTCTTGACGAGTCCTCAAAAAATGAGGACTTTATTGATCCTAGGAGTCAATTTATAGGCGAGGTTAATAATTGGGATCAAGATATGAACAATGGAGATATGCCCTTGCATAGAAGGAGCTTCTCAGCCAGTGATGTATGTTTTGGTACTGAAGATGCAAGTTTTAGTATTGGGTATAGGCCTTGTCTTTACTTTGCTAGAGGCTTTTGCAAGAATGGCGATAATTGCAAGTTTGCTCACGGTGGTTTTGGCGATAATATTGATGTAAATGGTGTTATTGTTCGTTCTCCGACTAAAATGGATGGTCTCTACTTGCAGCATGAAGAGATGATGAGAATGAAGGCAGCACAGCAGCAAAGGTTGGCTGCCTCACAGTTTGCAGCTGGGGTTTCGCCGTTGCCTTATGATAAGTGCATGGATTTGCTTTTGCAGCACCAAAATGAAATCCAAAACGACCACCACAGGTACGCTGGGAACGACCCACTTTGCCTTACTTTTGTTAGCCCGAGTTGTGTATGAATTATTTTGATGCGAGTTCATTTTGTTTTGGGGATTTGGGGTAAAATGACCCCAAAAGGTGTAGTAAAGACGACTCATTTGGTCTTGTCTTAATTTTGTTGCTACATACGGTGTTTGCATAAATATGCAGATAGGTTATTTGAGTTTGTTTTGATATTGGACTTTATTGGTGGTGTTATTTTGGTGTAATTGTAGTTTTAGCGGTCAATTTAAGATATTTGCTTCAACATATCTTTGTTAGTGTAATGTATAACGGTTTGTCTTTTATGTTCGCTTTAGCATTGATTGTTAATTGTTAATTAGTGTTGTTTTGATGGTGATTCCGTGTATTCCAGAGCAACTGCAGCGTCGGTGATGTCGAGTGATGAAATTTACCAGTTTGACCAGAGCCGAGCAGAGAGGAATGACTTTTTGGCAATGGGATTGGCAGAGAAGACAAACTCAGCAAATAGACAGATTTACTTGACGTTCCCAGCTGATAGCACTTTTAAGGATGAAGATGTTTCAAGTTATTTCAGGTAGCTAACTGCTTTTTTGTATCCTTTATCTGTAAATCAGTTTTGTACTAAGGATCATGGTTTAAGTTTATTGTCAACCTCGATTACTTTTAAGATTACTGCAATTTATATCTCTAAATGAAGCAATGATTTGTGATGAGGCTGAGCCTAGATAGTCTGAGACCATGATCAGTTACTTTCTGCCCTTTTTTTCTGCAATGTGACATTAGTTTCCACTTTTGAACTTCAATTCCTGGCTTAGCGCTTCTATTGTTGACACACATGTATCTGACATGAGAGTCACATTGCATTTCTATGGTGGTGTCTATATAAAAATTAGTGTTTAGGACCTCAACCTTAATTCTTGCTGCTTTGGCAGGGCCTGTAATCTTGATAGAGGCATTGATGTGTTATTATTAAATATAAACACTTGTCAATTTGGGCTCCATTTTGTGAAATTACTGTTCTGCACATCACTTCTGGTGGTAATCCAACTTTATCCACTTAGTTTCTCCTTAATCAGACAGCTACCGATACTAAAAGTTAGTAGGCTTGCACCTGTTGTGCTTTTTTATATATAAGCTAATAGTTTGGTGTAGTTGTTTAGATATTGCCTTCATTTTTGTTTCTTTTTATGTTTGTGTAAGGAGTTTACCTTCTACTGCTGTCATTATGTTTATAGCTGAAGTCTGCATATATCCTTCTTCTAATCTTGCTTTATGATTCTGAAAAACCACCTGCTCTCAGGTGGCCATTTGCTATATTGTTCCTTGTGACATCCATTTAAGACCAATTTAATTAGTGAGTCCATTAATAAATAATCAAAGAAAATTTACAACTATCTCTAGTTTGTACCATCTACTATTATCTGCTTCCTGTCATATAACACCTGCCAGCGTCATAAATTTAATCTATCTAGTAGATAGATGAATATTAGATTAAATTATTACAAAGCCCAAAATTGTATTAATCACTAATCAAACACATCAGTTAACGAGTAAGTGCAGAAACTGTGATATGACAACAATCCAATGCTTTCCCCTAAAAGACTTCGAACATATAGTTGTCCATGACCACTACAAGTTCTGCATTGATATCTTCATGAGAAGAGAGCTTAGTTTTTCGATTTCACTTTCATTGACTGAAGCTTGAAGTTTCATTGGCTTAATTTAACTAAGACAGTTTGTTTTGTTTTTCCATTTTGAAGCATTTTTGGCACTGTGCAAGATGTGAGGATCCCATACCAGCAGAAGCGAATGTTTGGTTTTGTTACTTTTGTGCACCCAGAGACTGTGAAACTCATTTTGGCCAGAGGGAACCCTCATTTTATATGTGATTCTCGTGTACTTGTCAAACCC
>JAWDEX010000007.1:1667291-1700710 GCA_035221805.1 Trichilia hirta | reverse complement strand
ATCAATTAAATATGAAATCATTACATTTGACTCCCTAACTTTATATATATATGTGAATAAGAGTATGGTTTGTTCATCAACACTCCTTAGTTGTACTGAGCTGCTGTCAGACAAGGCCAAGTGTTGGGGGAGGTGGGCCAACAACTTCTCTTTGGATTTTATCTCAAATTAGCTCAATAATAATTAATTCTATTTTTTAACAATATACTCTAACTAAATTGTCAAAATCAAGTCCAAAATAGTAGAGAATAAAATAACCAAACTGCTCTTGAGGGAATAAAAGCAATCGCCTTTAAAAAGGGGCAAAAAATATAATTTTTCATGTGATCATTGACCAATACTAAGGTCTCGATCGACTATCGTGTTGACACCTTTAAGAAATAGAGAACTTTTCATTCGCGATTGATTAAAAAAATTGTCTCGATTAATCGATAGAGGTGTCTCATCGATCAACAAGAAAGCCTCGATCGATTGTCTCATAAGATAGAAAGAAAGGTAAAAGGATAAAAAATAGTGGTCAATCGATAGACTTGTCCAAATTGATCGATTCATCATTTCAAAAGCCCTACTAATCTTTAAATTAAAAAATATCATTCAATTCTATTTAAAAACAATGCTAACATTTAATATTATTTACATCTTTATGTTTATGACTATAAAAAGCTATTTTTATCGAATAATATTTTAAAAATAATTATTTAATTTTACTGTTGTGTCAACTATTTATTATTTAATTATAGACATGAGTATAAATATAACATAAAATAACTATATTACCCTTAAATTAAATGGACAAAGCTCCCATGGTTACATCGTTTAACTATCTCAATTCAAATATTAAAACATCAATTAAATATGAAATCATTACATTTGACTCCCTAACTTTATATATATATGTGAATAAGAGTATGGTTTGTTCATTTGTATACAATAGTTTCCTAAATTTAATCTGTCGGATGGTAATTGTGACTATGATTCATCGTCTCAATGCAAAATTAAAATGTTCAAGTCAAAATAATAAGACGAGACAATTATGAAATCGATAAAATAAATGGAGAAAGGAAAATACCTTATAATTTAATAAAAATGCTATTTACCCTTCTATAAAAATATTTATAATCAAATTATTTTATAATTTCTAAAAATGTCATATACTTTCTTGTCCATCACTTTTTTAATTTAAAATTATCTTAATATCTTTATTATTTAAAAAAAAATAGTAAGACTTGTGATAAAATATTATAATAAATTTAAATAAAAAAGTAATAAATAAAAAATAAGTGATATTTTAAAAAATTATAAAGAGAGTTTGTTATAAATATTTTTATAATAGATAAATGATATTTTTATAAATTATCAAGAATATTAATCTTTTTTTTCTAAAATAAATGTTATAGAATTATTTATCGTATTTAAAAGTTTGAGATTAGTACTTTTAGTATACAAACCTATTTATGCATAATTAAATTATATTAATTTATTTTATGATTTAATTGAATAATTTTATATTTATAATATTTTAAAAATATTTAATTGCATTTAAAATGAAATTGATTGACGTTTGAGTATATAATAAATTTATATAATACAATTATTAAATTACTTAGTCCGTTTAATATTTTTAATTATTATTATAATTGTTAAATTATTTATTCAATTTAAAATTCAGGTATTTTGAAGTTATTATTTCATTAAATTTTCTAACCTAACAGACTGTCGCACACACTGTAGCACAGCACGAGAGAATTTTATATCAGCATAAATTATAATAGGACTTATACTATTTTTACACGAAAATGGAGAAGGTGACGCTGAACACTCTGCACCAATTATTAAATTTTTTTATTAATTTATTAAATTATAAATTTAAAAAATAAAAAGTAAAAGGCAGAAGCGGAAGCGGAAGCAGAAGAAGAAGTGATTATCTCACGCTCATGGCTCACCACTATCTGTTGCAGACTTCCTACAGTACTAGCTTTTTTTTTTTAATTTTTTTTTTTAAAGAATATTTAGTAAACCGATGAGTTCTGATTCTGACACGCTCGTATTTTCTAAATTTATTGGGATAATGACATTAAAGTCCCTAAATTTTTATATTTTTTCGTTAAAGTATAATTTATTTATTTGTATAAAATAAATTCTTAACCTCATTTTCACCTTTATGTTACGGTTATACTCGTGAGTCGAACACAATAAATCGAGTTGATTATGACTTGTAAATCAGAGTCTCAAAATTTGTATGAAAATTCATATTGATTTAAATATAAAAATTAATTTAATAAAAAATATGAGAGCTTTAAAAATTATTCATACACTAAACGTTTCAAAAATTATTATTATCAACAAGTATTTTTATAAACGATAAAAAAAAGAGAGTTTAAATATAAGTAAATTAATGCTTTTAATCAAAAGTTTAAAAAGGAAATGTAGGCACGAATAATTTTTTAACCGTCAAAATTCACTATTATAGGAGTTATTTGATTATTTTAACATATAGTTTTATTGTTATCAATAGATAAATGATATTTTTATTTGAAAATATAAAAAACTTGAAGATTCAAATGTTATTAGCCTAATTTATTTTATTCAATTTTATTATATTTTATAATACTCAGAGTACTTACAAGATTCTCTTTTGTGCACAATTCTCAGTGCCCTCAAAAGATAGGGAAAATAAAATACACTTCCCAAACCCAATAATTTTTAAAGTAAAATATCCCTATTTCTATGATAAATTTCTTTTCTTTTTTGACATAAATTTGTTTTTCCATTTTTTATTGCAAAAAAAAATTAAAAATATTATGACTTTATGAACATGGGGTTATCAGCTTTTCCTTGATTAAATGAGCTATTGCTTTTATTTATCAATTTGTCTTCATCAATAATATTATTTAAAGTACAGTTAAGAAAGCTTTTCCTCATGGAAACAACAATAACTGGTCAAAGATTTTAAGTGAGATAAAATTATTAGAAATTAAATATTAAGTATATTGATGCTAGTGATAATATAATACTGTGACATTGACATTTTATTAAATAAAATTTACATGAAAACTTGTGTATGGCATGCATAGGCATTAAGAATTGGCTTTACAGTAATGTTTGTAAAGTTAATAAAAGGTTTGAAAAGATGTTTTATCAACAGTAATTTTAGTTAAACCATAGAGACTATTATGTTGAAAACATAAACAATTAATTTTTTTAAAAACTTTATATTAAAACCAAATCAGAGTTTTTTTTTAGTGATTTTTCAGGAAAGGGTAAAAAAATGATCTTATTGGGGGAAAAACAAAGGAAACGGTGGTGTAAATAAACGTAGCCGTCAATATTTTATTACCTGCAAGTGTTACAAATTTAACCCTAAATGACCAATTGTACCGCTGATAAAAGAAAGCAGCAGACTCATGGAGTGTTTTGTTGAATGTTTGACTCTTACTGAGCCCGCTCTTTGTTTTACTTCAAACCTACCCAAAAAACAATGAAAATAAATACTAGTTATAAAACACATATAATACAGGCACTTTTGTATTTTTGGTAAAAAATAAAAATCCTCTGGAAAACAAAGCCTCTCTTACTCTGTATGCCTGTTAGCTCTCTCTATATGCTATCTACACCAAAGCAAATGACCAGAAACATCCCTCTGTAAAAGTTTACAAGCAAAAGAGATAGAAGAAAAGAAAAAAAATGGATGAATTTGACGCAACGAGTATGTTGTTCGACAGAATCAAAAGCATAGACCCTGAAAACGCTTCAAAAATCATGGGTTACCTACTTATACAGGATGTTAAGGAGAGAGATTTGTTTCGTTTAGCCACTGGTCCAGAAACCCTTTTGCAAGCTTTAATTTTTAGAGCCAAAACCCATTTGGGATTTTCTTCGAGTGCCTTATCTACACCTACTTCTCCTTCACCAAACCCCTTTTCCAGACTCAACAATAATACCAACAACACAAACAGCAATGTTAAGAACAACCCATTTGCACAACTGTCTCCTAGAATCACTAACAACGGGTTGCTAGATTTGGCAAAAAACTCTCCTCTATCTGAACAGAGATCAAGCCCTTTTCTCTCGTTCGACAACATACGATCTGGGTCATGTTTAGTACCTTCGGTTTCACATATAAAAAATGATGTTGTTGTGGGCAATAGTGGTAATAGTAGCGGTAATAGTGGTAATGATTTCATGGAAGAGCTACAATTCAATGATTATCTTTCTTTTCTTGACGAGTCCTCAAAAAATGAGGACTTCATTGATCCCAGGAGTCAATTTAGTCGCCACGTTAGCAATTGGAGTCAAGATATGAATAATGGAGATATGCATTTCCATAGAAGGAGCTTTTCAGCGAGTGATGTATGTTTTGGTACAGAAGATGCAAGTTTTAATATTGGGTATATGCCTTGTCTTTACTTTGCTAGAGGCTTTTGCAAGAATGGCGACTGTTGCAAGTTTGCTCACGATGGTTTTGGCGATAATATTGATGTAAATGGTTTTGTTGTTGGTTCTCCGAACAAAAAGGATGGTCTCTACTTGCAGCATGAAGAGATGATGAGAATGAGGGCATCACAGCAGCAAAGGTTGGCTGCCTCACAACTTGCAGGTGGGGTTTCACCGTTGCGTTATGATAAGTGCATGGATTTGCTTTTGCAGCACCGAAATGACATCCAAAATGACCAACAGAGGTATGTTGGGGACGACCTACTTTCCCTTACTTTTGTTAGCCGGGGCATTTTGTATGAGTTCCTTTCATGCGTGTTCACTTTGTTGTGGGGATTTTGTGTAAAATGACTCCTGCAAGATGTAGCTGAGATGACCTCTTTGGTCTTGTCTTAATCTTGTTGCATAAATATATGGATACTTTATTTGAGTTTGTTTTGGTACTGGGCTTTATTGGTTGTCGGTGTTATTTGGGTGTAATTGTAGTTTTAGAAGTCAATTTGAGATATATTTTTCAGCATATCTTTGCTTGTGTAATGTATAAAGTTTTGTCTTTTATGGTTGCATTAGCATTGATTGTTAATTAGTGTTGTTTTGATGGTGATTTGATGTATTCCAGAGCAGCTGCAGCAGCGCTGATGTTGAGTGATGAAATTTATCAGTTTGGCCAAAACCAAGCAGAGAGGAATGACTTTTTGGCAATGGGATTGGCAGAGAAGATGAACTCAGCAAATAGACAAATTTACTTGACATTCCCAGCTGATAGCACGTTTAAGGATGAAGATGTTTCAAATTACTTCGGGTAGATAACTGCACTTTTGTATCCTTTATTTGTAAATCCGTGTTGTTTCAAGGATCATGCTTTTAGTTTTTTGTTGACCTCAATTACTTTTAAGATGACTGCATTTTATATCTATAAATCAAGCACTGATTAGTGATGAGGCTGAAGCCTTTGTGGTCTGTGTGATCGGTTCCTTTCTGCCTTTTTCTACTGCAATGTGATATTAATTTCCACTTTTGAACTTCAAATCCTGGCTTAGCACTTCTATTGTTGACACAGATGCATGCTTCGGACATGAGAGTCACTTTGCATTTCAATGGTGATGCCTATTTAAAAATTAGTATTTAGGATCTCAACCTTAATTCTTGCTTCTTTACTATGGCCAGTGATCTTGATAGAGGAATTGATGTGGTATTATAAAATATATACTCTTGTAAATTTGTCCTTCATTTTGTGAAATTACTGTTCTGTATATCATTCCAGTGGCAATTCGACTTTTGCACTTAGTTTCTCGCTAATCAGATAGCTATTGCTACTGAAAGTTAATTAGGCTTGCACCTATTGTGCTTTTTAATACATAAGCCAAAAGGTCAGTGTAGTTGATTACATAAGGCCTTCGTTTTTGCTGCTTTTCATGTTTTGCCTTCTACTGCTGTCAGTATTTTTATATCTGAAGTCTCCATTTAAGCCCTTCTAAATCCCTTGATTAATAATCAAAGGAAATGCAAAAGTATCTCTAGGTTGTATTATCTACTATTATCTGCTTCCAGGCATGTAACACCTGCCAGCGTCGTAAATTTAAGCTATGTAGTAGGTAGATAAATATTAGATTAAACTATTTTGTTATAAAGCCCAAAATTATATTAATAACTAGTCAAACACACAAGTTATCAAGATTTTTGTGCTGAAACTGGGATATGGCGACAATCCAATGCTTTCCCCCAAAAGACTTTGAACATATAATTGTCCTTGAGAAGAGAGCTTAGGCTTTTGATTTTCACTGTCATTATTTGAGGTTTGAAATTTCATTGGCTTAATTTAACTAAGACTGTTTGTTTTGTTTTTCCATTGTGAAGCATGTTTGGCCCAGTGCAAGATGTGAGGATCCCATACCAGCAGAAGCGAATGTTTGGTTTTGTTACTTTTGTGTACCCAGAGACTGTGAAACTCATTTTGGCCAGAGGGAACCCTCATTTTATATGTGATTCTCGTGTACTTGTCAAACCCTACAAGGAAAAAGGGAAAATCGTGGACAAGTATTGCATTGTCTCTCATTGGCTATTTTGCTCTGTCTTATCCTCATTTTGCATGATGATAACAATTATTAAATAAACTATTGCAGGAAGCAGCAGCAGTTTGAGAGGGGAAATGTGTCACCATGTTCAAGCCCATCAGGGGTAGATTCTAGAGATCCATATGACCTTCGCTTTGGTAAGTGAAGAAGAAACAGGTGTATCCCTGGCACTGATTAGCTTGGCATGTTTCACAAAAAAATATTTGATAGGGGAATGCTAGCCTTTTGTGTGATGACATCTTGGTATTTCTTTCTATTTCTTCATTTTTTTTTTATTATTTAAGTATAGAATTCTGTATTGAATTTCTCTTTCTTTCCCTTCCAGGAGCAAGGATGCTATACCACTCGCAGGAATTAATGATGAGAAGAAAATTAGAGGAGCAAGCTGAGCTACAGCAGGCTATTGAATTCCAAAGGAGAAGGCTTTTGAATCTGCAACTGCCAAATTTGAAGAACCATTCCATTCACCACCACCAGCGTAGTGTATCATTGGGCAGTCCTGTTACTTTACCTGCTCATACTGATGTCAACCAGAATGTTGTTCTTCCATCTGTTGGTATTAATCAAGATGTCTTGGGAGGTTTGTGAATTATCTCAGTTGTTAAATATTAGCTTATCAGTCATAAGTTGGAGAAAGTTTGCATTGTTAATTTGTGATTCTGTCATGTCTGTGATAGTTGATGACTCAACTGCCGGCAAATCCTCCAATATTACTATTGCTACTGAGCATCATTCCCATTCCGAAGTGAATGCAGCTTGCATTCTGAGAAATGGTAGTACTGATACCAAGGAGGAGAGCTCCAAGCCTGAAGGGTATGATTTCCAAGAATAGTTTGAATTTTACAGTCCCAATTTTTGTTCAAATCTTATTATATATGGCTTTAGTTCTTCTGGGTTTCTGGTTTTGCTCTTAAATGGATTCATTCTCATTTTCTTTATCCCTTTGTTCCTTTTAGAAGTCATGACAACAGTGTTGAGCACATTCTTCCACGTATGCTCTTTGCTTCTGGTGGAAAGTTGGCTGAGGGTCAGATCCCTGACTTATCCACTTGTCCAGAAGTCAATGGAAGCACTGCAATCTCGGCTACTCCATTCTCGTTTGAAAATAACCCAGATATGTCCATCACCTCTGCTTCTGAAGTGGCTCTGCAATGATTTATTTCCTTTTGCCAAGGTCTGCTACTGCTTTTGTCAATATAAATTCTTTCCATCTATAACCATTGCCATAAAAGGTAGTTGATTAGCTAAATTTTTTATTGTTTCCTCAGGTTTGATGATGGGCATGAAGCTATTATAATGTAGGTAATAAAGGTAAGCTTGTCTGGCAGTGACAAATGTAGCAGTGACAGTATACATTTTTTCTCAAACTTTGTTGCATTTTTTCTCAAAATTTGTTGTCAAATTGTTTTTAATATTGGGATTATATATCTGTGTCCATGCAGAAAAGTAGAGAAGCATTTACAGAGCTGAAGAATCCTCTAGATGTATAGCCATATTATACCTGCACTGAAGAGTAGATCAGTAGAGAATCTTTCAACAAGATTGTCAGAATCTCCATCAATACTATACTACTAACAACAAATGCATATTGGATACGTAAAGGATAGATGAACTAATTATGAGAGTAGGGCTTTTCTCTTTTCTACTTCTGTAGCTGTGTGTGCTGGACCACACAGACACCATTAAAGACTTGTAAACTCTTATTACATAGTTATAAATACATCTTTGTCCTGTTACCGTCCTTTTCTTGTGTTCTTGTGAAGAGTAGATGACTGAGTAAAAGGTGAACTATCTTTATAGGATCAGATGAAAGAATTTTGAAGGAGCTGAAAAAATTGTGGGATTTAATTGTCTATACTGATTCGGAGACCTAAGTTTAAGGGTTTCTGGCACTCTTTTATGGGCACCTTTTGTCTCTTCGGTAAATGACAGTATTTTATGTTTTGCTAGATGATAAAACAGTATTAAGTAATATTAGTAGTTTTAGATCGGGAAAAAACTGTAGAAAAAAGTGCTTTTCATTTTTTTTTTCCTTCTTTTTGTGCTATCAGACTCTTTTGTCTCATTTTTATTGTCCATAGGACCACATGTGGGGAAAAGAAGGCTCCATCACATGGGTGCTGACATTATAAAAATGATATCAGACTACCAAACTTCTTTCCTTTTCAGCTAATTGATACGTGTTCTTTTGAATCTTTGTTTTTATTAGTGCCTATACACTGTCATAGATTAAATTATAGTACTCATTATATGTGCTGCATTTGATGCATTTGCTTCTTTTGCTACAGAGCTATAAACATTTCCCGACCGCCCAACATTTTTCTAGTTGATGTTATATGAAACGGTACTTAGGTTTCTCTTTCTTTCTGCTTAGTTATGAGAGGTGATTGCACTAGGGAAGAAAAGATAAGATGAATTATTGAATTGATATACCAATTGTTAATACGGCTTTTTTTGGGCATAATAGAATTTGTGTTTAAAGTTTGTGTACAGAAAGTTACATGGCTGTCTGCTTTGATTGGACAGTGAAATCGGAATTGGGTGTCTTTACTAACAAGATGAAAATGGATATTTTATAGAGTTTGCTGGACCACCATTGTTGACTGGTTGATATCAGAACTTTGGTGCACGCTGTTGCTGGTTTTTGGGGTTTTAGGTGGTAGCATAGACTCCCTGCTTATTATGATGTCAACATCTCTAAAATTAAACCAGGTCCGTACAAATACAGTTGTTCGTTTGAATTATACTGTAACTTGGCAAAAGTTGTTAATTAATAAATTGAAGTGCATGATTTTGCAATTGATGACATACAATAAATACATGCTTGATTTTTAATTTGATAATTGAAGGTACATTGATCTGATGGTTCGCGCTTTTTGCAAGAATTTGTGACTATGTACGCATACAAAATTCTTAAACACGGGCAACCATATTTTGACAAAATGACAATGCGAAGCAATATATAAGATGGGAATTTTCTATATATATTTTGTTGTAATGAAATTATAAGATCACTCCAATCCTTATAAAAGATAAATGGTTCCTTCTGCAATCATTATGTGCGATAAAGTCTTAAAGGGAAAGGAATCCTTTTCTCCCTTATGATGATTTCCGTTTCCAATCACTAGCCAGTTTGAACTCGGTCTTAAAATCATTTTTCGTCTTGATGATAACTTAAATTAAGGAATGTGGTAGCACTTTTGCAGCACTTCTAGCCTTAAATCACTGAAATTTTGAAATGAAAACAGCAAAAGAGGGTAATGGAATAGAAAAGCAAAAGGAAGAATAAAATGGAGAGGTACGTATTTTGCATCTATTCATGGCTATATCTTCTCACGAGTTAAAAAGTTGTGGAAAAGCTCATGAATCCAATGACTGACACACCAAAGTCAATAGTATTACTGCATTATAATAGGTTAAGGCAAGCATTTTACTGACTTAAGAGTGACGTTACACATTCTAAATAAATACGCACATATAATTAGATTGAGGGATTATAATTGATAGTAGCTTCACCTGTTAAAAAAATATTAATTGATAAACGTAATAGTAACCCACAGTAATAGTAACGATATTGATACTTGTACTAAACTCTTACATACAAATTGAAAAAAAAAGAAAAAAAGGTAACACCATATATATCCCAGATGGGTATACATACGAAAAATAAATTTTAGCTACGAGTGAATGGCGCTGGAGATCCGTACTATGCTGAGGAATCAACTGATTGTATACTTAATCTCAAAGATGATCATGGCAATATTAGAAGCAATTTCCAATATTAAAGACTTAAGGCAAGCAAATTATTTAGCCGAATTTGATCCCTTATAAGTACTTTATATTGGCTTTTTCCTTTGAATTTTATTTTATTTTGAGAGAAGGCTTGTTCCTTTAGTTAGTTTGCACAGAATTTGTGGTATTTCTAGTTCATACAGGCTACGTTTTGCTAAAAGTTTCCATAATACTGACTTGTGTCGGTGGTCTTGCATGCCTTTGATTAACCTTAAGAGTTATTATTGAATTAGTCCTCATAATTTGGGAACGAAACATTTAATTCCATGGACTCATAACTTGCAAGGAGCTTATTTGATGAAATTTCATATTTGAGGGACTAGTTTGATTTTTTGAAATTTGTGTTCGAAGGATATAAAGATCCAATCAAAACACGCATGATTGTTAAATTATTAAATAAAGATAGATAGCATACACCTATGTGATATAAATGAAAAATTGGTGAACATATAAAAAATTATGGTTAGAACCATATTTTCTAACAATTTTTATGGTAACAAAAACTAAATATGGTTCCTATCAATCTTGAAAAGGACTTGAACAAACAGAATAATAGAACAAAATCATGAGAAAAGGAATGGCAATAAAACTATTATTGGATGTTGGATTCAATCCAGGAAGCTATTTACATTCCTTTCAAAATTTGCCAATTGATCTTGTAATAATTGTAATAATTGTTGTGTACTACACAAGGGATACCTAATACAGCAAAAGGCCTATTCTATAAAGTAGCACCCACACTCTTTAGCTTTAGGAACATGATTGTCCACAGCATGGGCCCAAAACAATCCAAATAATGTGTTGTTACCTGCAAAACGACGCCGTTGATGGATTTTGCTATTGTGTGTGTATATTTTTCAAAAACCAAAACCCATATGATACGTGAGTTATTAACTAAACGCAAAGAACCAAACCTTTTGAATTACGCAACATAGATGGGTTCAACCTAATCATTCAAGAGGTTAAAATATTTTGAACTACAAATTGGAAGTAAACGCACACTCTCAATTCCTCTTATTCTTGACCAGTTCAACAAAATTAGTTGAAAGTTAACTTAGCATGCATGTTGAGGCTATTATATAATTACTTTGTAGCGACAATAATATTCTTTTCAGAACATATATATTTATAAGATAATATACTAATAACATAGGAAGTCCAAGTAAATTGTAAAAAAGAAATATATTTGTTAATTGTATAAAGAAGGTTTTGTTTCCATTTAGACCCAAAGTAAAGGTAATTTCTACGATCGATAGTGAGATAATTATCCACCATAACGAAGGTGGTCACCTCTACTAGGGTGATTAACAAATGATATTACATATATAATATAATTATTACATTCATGAAGATTATAATTAGCCATTTTTTTTAAATCGATATTTTATATTTACATAAATGATATCATGTTATGCGAATGTATCACAGCATTGTTACGTGAGGTTGCACCGAAGTGTGACCCAGGTTGATAAAGTTGGTCATTCTTTGCGTGATTTCATCTTCATTGAAGCATGTTTACGTCTGTACCTAAGCAGTACCATATTCTGATTCTTTACTGTACGATAGGAATGGGAAGAACTGAGAGAGACTTTCACATCAATGACTAGAAAATCTCTTTCGCAGAATCCTACGGCTTCGATTTTTTTTCCATCCAAGGAAGATGCCCTTGGTTTTGTCCCTTTTATATTTTCTTGCTATTACTTCTCTGCTTGGTCATGTGCCGAGCAGCTGCTTCTGCTTTTGCTTCCTGATTATGGCTTCTATAAAGTGGGTACACACTTCTTCTCTTAGCCACAAGAAAGCACTTTCTTTCACGGTGAACAAACCAAAGAGACATTGAAGAAGCTAGCAGTTCTTGGACTGGGATTACAACACACAGTTACAGACAAAGCAGTAATAATTAAGCAGGTTAGTCCAGAAGCACTTCCGCTACTTCTTTCTGGTCCTCAAACAAAACCCAGCTTATACTTACAATTGTGTTCAACATGAGGTTAGCCATAAGTGATTCGTAAGAATTGTCCAAATGGAGGTTGACATGCATGATATCATTGATATGTGTCTAAAGGGAGTTCCTCAGGTTGACACATTGAAGACATGCCCAAAAGACAAACAAATTTTAATTTCCATTCCGCATGTAAATTTTTTTTATAATTTCTACCCACAAAAACACATATAATCTTTCATTATTTCTCTTAAAATCCCAGAATACTCAGATTATTCACAATAAAGGTAATAATTCAGCAACAGGGTTTTATTTTTCATCTGTCTTTCTTTGATTTTTTTTATTTTTTTTTTCCGTTGGAATTCATGATTATTCATTGTTGATTTCTAAGCAACCTCTATGTAGAAGTGGGTTTTAGCTTCCAGTCCCATGTGATATCATTCGTATTAAACAGAGTTACTATTTTTTTTTTTTTTAAGAATAAATTCTTTAGATGATGTTGATGTGAATGTAAAGTTATGTCTTCTGATAAACTTTTCTTCAAGTAATTGAAGCTATTGCTTGCTATACAGAATTATTTGCAAAAGAAAAAAAAAGGTTGAGGCCAAGTAATTAACGGGTAGTTAATTAACTAATATTTTACTAGAGTTGATGAACACGTCGATAGATTTTCTTTTGACAGTTTTTATTATTTTTAATCCCGATTTAACGAACTTGGAAAGAAACATCACAGAGAAAACCAAATTGTAGGATTAAATTTCCTTAGTAATTTGCCTTGATACTTAAAAAGATTTATCTTCTTAGGAGTAAGAGGGGTAATAAGGTGCATTCTTATGTACGATGTATATAATTTTTTCTCAATTTTATTGTGATAACCTTTAAACGTTTTTTTTTTCTAATTTTTTAAAAATTTTCTTCATTATTTTTATTATTATTTTTTTAAATTAAAAATTTTTGTGTTTAAATTGTAATAAAAAATTATGACAGAAGAGAAGACTCAAAACAATAAATAAATCGACAAAAATTAAGTGATGTACTGTAACAAGGATGCAACATAACGTAATCCCACAATATCATACGTTGTAAATATCATTTTATGAAACTAAATTATATTTAATCTTTATAAGAAATTTGGACAGGATTGTATACTGTTTATGCGCTTCTCTTCAGGAATTTTAAGAGTCATGGAAGGTAGCAGCAACAACAGTGCAAACTATCCTCCAGGTACCAAATGATTAAATTCTGAAGTTTTAAACATTCTTCATATATAATTTGCAAACAATGGAAAACATCAAACGCTCTTTAACTTGGAAATTTAGCAGCGGCGTCGGAATTGGAGGCATTGCAGAAGGAACATGAAGGGAAGACAATAAGGATCCAAGAGCTGAAGAAGCAGATTGAATCAGCAAAGCTTCGCTTGGAGGAGAAGAAGAAGAAGAAGAAGAATATTATGATGAGTGAGGTCTCAGACGAGAGGAAGCAATCTTTCAAAATCTTGTGTGAGAAATATGACATTCTGAGAGAAGAATACAATGCATTGCTCCAGCCTGACAAATCGAAACAAGAAGAGTCGTAAACTAACAAGCAATATATATATATATATATAACTTGATAATCTAACTGCAACGCAACATCTCTCTCTCTCTCTCTCACTCTCTCTCTCTCGATGTTGCTTTGCAGTTAGATTATCAAGTTCTATATATGCATTGAAAGTTGTAGTATGCTTTTTTTATAAGATTTTAATGTTCTCTATGGATTTATATATGGCCAAGGCCAAACATCTTTTATTTGTCCTCAATTTCTTCCCCCTTCTTTCTCTTTTCCTTATTTATTTAATTTATATTTGCATTTAAATAATAAATAAATTACCGCCAATATTTGAGGTCAACAGTATAACATATTGCATGCTATGATTTCTCAGGATTCAAGATTAGTTTAGGATTGTGGTGCTTCATTTAAAGTAAAATTAAAAAAATATTTGATAATCTTCACTGTTAATAAAAATCACTAATTTTTTATTAATATTTAACATCTCCCATTTTTATCGTACAATAGTTGTCCTACAGCTTAACCATTAATTTCATAAAAAATAAAAGAAAATTGCATATATAAAAAAGCAAAAAATCACACTTTTGCTTATTAAGATGAAAATTGAAAATAAATTTAATTATTAAAAGTTGAATAATAAAAGTTTATATTATCTTAAGAACACATTATTAATTAAAATTATTATTAAAACACACGTTAGCATAACCCAAATTAATTAATTTTGTACTTGGGCTGCATGTTTGGAGAAAAGAGGCCGAAATGTTTCTCGGTTTCTGCCGGACCCTTTCGGTTTTCATCGAACATGGCAAACAAATAAGTTTCCAGGGCTTTTCCTGGCCTCTTTGGAGTCCCAGAATTCACATGACTGCACACATTCCTGTAATAGGTTCTAGCATTGTCAACCGTAGACGCGACCCCGCCGTCCGACGGCCATCCAGTCTCCGACACAACGACCTCCAACTCCGGCGCACCGGAATTTTCCAGGGCCGAGAAAAGCGCGTCCAACGTTGCATCAAACAAATTTTTGTATCCCAAATTTCCATCCTGGAAAACGATTCCAGGAGCAGTGAATAGGGCGTAATCAAGATTGATGTTTCCAGGGTCACCGATGTAGCTGAAGTAAGGGTAAGCGTTGGCAAGAATTGGCCCGCCAGTTTGCTTCAGGAATTGAACGATTGGATTTATGAATGAATTTGCAGCTTCCGAAAACCTGCCTGTTGAAGGGGGATAAGAATTTCCCAGAAGATTTGTTTGAATTGCTGTTGAAACTTTTATCTGGGACTGTAAATTGGCTGATTTTATTGCACTGTAAACGTTCAGCATGGCTGGTAGAACGTATTGGGCTTCCGCATCAGAAGGTTTCACTTCGTTTCCGACGGCGATGTACCGGAACTTTAAGTCCGATGAGAAGGGTAGTATGTTATTCTGGACCCAAATATTGGCAGCCGACGCATCGGAAAGGGATTGAAGATCGCCGTTAGGGACACCGATCATCAGTTCAATGTTTGAGCCTCTGAGGGCTTGGAGAGTTGGCTGATTTGGATCGTAAATTCGCATTTTTGTGATGCCATTTGCTTCATAAAGTTGCACAACTTGTTGGTCGGATGGTAGGTTGTCGCCAATTCTTCCGTAGCAAACACCTATGGCTTGTGATTGTGCACCTGCATGTTAAATTCAATTCAGGCATGTAAGTTGAAAGGAATTATATATAGTAAAATAAGATTGAAATTAAGAATAGTAGTATTATACAGAGAAGACTGGTTTGACGATCAATTGATTCAATTCTATATTTAATAAATGCTACCTATGAAATATGATGTAGGCAAAGGGAGATGGATTGGCAAGAGACTAAACCTGTTAACTGTAGGGAAGGCATAAACAAACCAAGAAGCATCAGTACTACTGTAGAAGCCATGAGAGTTCTTTCTGCCTGTTGCATTGGAGAAAGCAATGTAGAAGAGGATATGATAAGCCAAATTTTTGTGTTAGAATCTGTTAATTATTGGTTCCTTATTTATTAAATTTTTTCCATCTCCAAATCTACATATAATTAAGAACCTTGTGATCGATCAATTACCGCATGCAATTGAATTTAATTTATGAGCCATACGCATGTTTTTGTCGATACACTTTAAGAGTGATGGATAAGAAAGGTTGAATTAATGCTACAAACTTTGTTTTAAGTCCAAATTCATGATTTTTATTTCTCAATCAAATTAAAAATATAACAATATAATAACGAGAAATAAAATTAATCTTAGTACTCAAATAAATGATATAAACTTACAAATTTGATAGAGTTTAATCTTGTGACACTATACTCCTCCTCCAGCAGAATTGAGCAACAAAATGCTCGTGTGCTTATATAGAGGTTGAAGTTCATTTGCCTTGAGATGAATTTATAAATAATCGATTCTAATTAACCCTAGATAGTTAATCTTCAATGCATATTAGGAAAGTAAATAAAAATCTATTCTCTGATAATTACTTCCTTGCTCTTTTTATTATTTCCTTCCTTCCTTTATTTTTGTTTTTTATTTCATTTTCTTAAGAATCATTAGCAATGTTTTTATACAATATAATAAATGGGTCATGCTACATTACCATAGCCCTGCCCAAGGTATACTCGATGCAATTAATTACTATCAGTCATAAGTTTGGGGTAATTTTACTTTTTTTTTTAACGTTTTAATAAATATTATTTTGATTGGTATGTTCGACGTATTAAATACAAAAGTTCCCAATATATATTTTTTTAAAAATCATCGCTTAGATCTAAATATATTTTGGTCAATGCCGCTTTGATACCTTATCTCGCCTTCTCTTTAATTCTTGCTGTTAGTTTCTGAGAAATTTATCATTCATCTTCCTTAATATCTGAAGTTTTCCCATTTAAAAAAACTTTTATTAATTATTTCCTATCACCCCCTAAACTTTGCATTCCATTAAAATCTTGACAAAATTAAGAAAAATTACTAAAGAAAATTTTACTATAAACTTTAACAATAGGCTATCTCAGAAAAAATAAAAAAAATATTTAAAAAATTGAATTTATGATTGATCGAAACACAATTTTTTAGTACATTATAAAATATATTAAAATTTTAGAAATAAAAATATTTTATCTTTTTATCAAATATAAAAATATTAATTTTTAATTATAAATTCGCCATTTGTCTAATTACTGATATTAAATGTTACTATTACCTTGAATATTACATATTAATTTTAAAATAAATATAATTGTTCTGTTAGTCAACTCTTTACTATCACTTTCTGGCAAAAAATAAAAATACAAATGCATTCTAATTATGTTATTAATATAAAAACTTAATTCTTTTACCTCTTATTTTATTGTACAAATTTTAAATAAATAGATTAATATTTTTTATAAAAAATTATTTAAAAAAGAAACGTCTTTAATTAACACTCAATTGAAAATAAAATTTTAAATAATTGTTACTTTTTTTAAGTTTTTGGACTTAAATAACGATTTTAAGAAACATTAAATTTTTTTTTTTTGTTTAATATGCCAATTATGCTTATCAAAGTGACATTTAAGGATCAAAATGAGATTACCCCTAAAAGTTCTCTTTAAATTAATTTTCTTCAAATTTTTTAAAATTTTGTGTTGCACTTACCTCAGTTTTTATTTTTAATATAATAATCCACAGATATATTATTTAAGGATTTATAAGAAGTTAGTGGCATGCTTTGCTGAGTTACTTGCCATTGATTTAAATTTTATTTAGAAAAATTCATACTGAAAGAATATTCTTTTTAGTAATACATGGCGAGAAATGATACTCTTCCTTATTTAACAACCACGTTGACTTGATTCTTCGAACTTTCCTTCAACGAAAATTCAGTTGATATTTCGGTTGTTTATTCGGAAGGAACAGACCCAAGTTCTGCTCAACTCCAGCTTCCTTCAGATTCTCATCAAACATGGCGAATAAATACGTTTCACGTGATTCATCAAATTCCTATAATAAGTACCTGCATTTTCCCTCGTCGCTGCCTTCCCGCCGGCTCATGGCCATCCACTTTCCGACACAACAATAGTCAAATTCGGCACTCCCGCTTTTTCCAGGGCAGCATAAACAGAATCCAGCATCGCATCGAACAGATTCCTGTACCCATATTTCCCGTCCGGAACTACAACCGACGGCGCCTTAAACAGGGCGAAATCGAGACCGATGCGTTCGGGGTCGTTAGCATGGCTGAAGTAAGGGTAAATATTGGCCAGAAGCGGTGCTCCGTTTTTTTGCAGGAATTGTAAGATGGGTTTTATGTACGGAGTTGCTGCATCGCTGAAGAATCCTTTCGACGGAGGAGAAGAGACACCCAGCAAAGTTGTATCTATCACGGTCGAAACTTTAACCTGAGCCTGTAAATTTGCAGCTGAAATCGCATTCTGAACGTTCTGCATGGCGGGCAGAACGAATTTAGCTTCTGGGTCAGAAGGGTGGATTTCATTACCTACAGAAATGTACCGCAATTTGACCCCAGGAGCGTGAGTCTTGACGTTTTTCTGAACCCAATCCCCAGCTTTTGCTGCCTCAGAGAGAGTTTGGAGGCTGGTTTTCGGGACATCCAGGATGAGGTCTACGTTGGAATCTCTGAGGGCTTGGAGTGTTGCAGGATCTGGATCGTATAGTCGCATTCTGCCAATGCCATTTGCCTTGTACAGACTGACAACTTCAGCTTGTTTCGGCAAATTTGCACCGTTTCTTCCATAGCGTACGCCAATGGATTGTGCGCCTGAATTACAATGGGAAGTCGTGATTATTTTCAAGCACAATAGATTGAACCATGGAGGAATGGTCTATCTATTGGAACAAAAATATTAAACACAACTAAGTTATAAAAGGGATTGTGGTGCTCTGAATTTATAACCACAGTGGTTCTATAACCAAAAAGTAAAACAGTGAAAACGGTGAGAGAGAGACCTGTTACTGCTAATTGAGAGATGAATAATCCGAAAATCAACAGTATGACAGCCACGAGAGGTTTTTCATTTCCTGCAATGGATGAAGCCATGGAGCAGAGAAAATTCAAAGAGAGAAAATTTTTCTCGTACAACTTTTCTGGCTACCTCGTCCCCGTACCTTTTATGTATTTATAGAGTGAGACAGCAAACACCTAATCCAAATATCTTTATTCTCCTTTACTACCTTGCCAGGTCAATTACTCGATTCTGAAAGATACGTTAGCCAAAGAATAATATTCAAAAGACGTACAAAAATATGTATTAAGTCAAGATATTGCAGCAAATGCACGAGCCAAATTTCAAGATTTCCTGCCAACAAGAGCTGTTCAGTCAAATCAATGAATCAAAATCTCAGCCATATCTAGAACCAATCATCTGTACACTTCCATTGTCTGCATTGCTAGTCATTTTGAAAAGTCTTGGTCTCTCAATTGATGAGAGGTGTCAGCCTTATATAAGCTGCCTGGTGCCTAACTTGGAAAACATGGTCCAAAATTTTACAGGTTCGAGTATCGAACACACATGATTCATTGTTATTTGTCCAGATTAAACAGATTTCTTACAACTAGTCAAGAACCCATTTGTAGTTTATTTATTTGCACAATGCCAAGTATTTTTCTTCTGGACAGTTACTATAAATGTCGTTCTTCTTGTTTTCTATATTTGAGAGAATATTTAGAATATTTAATTTAGTGATAAATATTCTCTCTTATTCTATTTAGAAAATAATTCAAACTTTAAATAGTCATTAGAGTAGCTTTTCATAAATATTATGTGATCATGAGAGTAAATTTATAGGTGTAGATCTTCGATAGATCCCTGATTGTAATATCTCTAGTATCCTCTTATGTTAGTTTGATGATCATATTTCTAGACGATTGATTAGCCAATTTAAAATTCTTTTTATATGTTTCACACACGCAGATTTTATCCTATTTTATATATATATTTTGAAATAAAATGTGGGTAGACACTTTCTATTAACCAATTTAAGAGTAAGTCGCATTTAAAATTTTACTCTAAATATCTATATTTTAGTAAAAAAATTATTATAAATATTTTTTTACATAAATTACTATTAAAAATAATATAAACTAATTTTATAAAAGAGCATAACTTTTGACACTCATCAAAATACACTAAACTATAATTTTTTATTTTAAACACTAATTTTTTTTTTTTTTGATATCAAAATAATTTTAAAAAGTCATTGATGATATAAAACATGAATATTTCTTGTATTCAATATTTTAAAGAAATCATCGATGATAATGCGTTTACTTATGTGATAATAGAGGCTGAGAACAATTCTTTTATTAATTTTTTTTTCTAAGTTATGATATTTTTATTTTAAAAATCATTTCTTTGCATGGAGAACACTATTTTTGGGTTATTTTTTTAATGAAATAAAGTTTGTTTAACTATTTTATTTAATTATTATTATTTTTAATGGTTGTTATATAATTTATATTTATAATTCATGTTGATAAAAATAATACAATATGACATTATTTTTAATAAGGAAAACTATATTGGTATAAATAAAATTATTTAAAATTTTATTTTAACTTAAAATTAAATATGAATAAATATATTATGAGTGTAAAAGAAAAAATTAACATACATAATAAAAAATTAATTAAAATTTTTTTTGTACTTATAAGGGAGTACAAAATAAATATTATCTTTCAATTTTTTTAATAAATATATAAAGTAAAAGAATATTTAAAATAAAAATTAAAGTACAAATAGAACCACCCGCAGTTATATCTTTAAAAAAATGTAAAAAAATGATAAAATTTTAATCAAAATAATGAAAAGCAAATTTGGACGATGGGTGTCTTAAGAAATTGGATCTGACGGCCCCTAGGCAACGGCACAATGATCCATTTGCCAGATGGTGCAGAATTTCCCACGTCAAAAGTTCCCAAAGAATCCACGTTAGCAGACTCCTACATTCACCACGTCATCAGCTACTGCAAACTGGTAACTAGATAAAAGAAACAGTTGGAGCTGAGCCTTGATGCAGGAAGCGAGGAAAACAAGAAGCTATGGCGCGAGCTTTGCTTCATTTGAATACCCCCGGGAGTAATGGCCTGTGTCAAAGAGGCCGTTCCCGACAAGCTAAAATTCCGGCGAAGGCACGAAACGCTGCGTTTTGATACTCGGAGGTACGGGTCGGAGGATCCACTGCAGTTGATCTCTCCAAACTGTGTCCGGAGCTTCAAATTGTAGTTGGCTCTCGAAACAGGTTAGTTAGAACCTGACAAGAAAATGGAAAAGAAAATTTGTCGTCAAGAAAATTCTACTTAACTCTTATTGCAATTGATATTATAAATTCCGTTGTCTCGTGTAATTTTTAATGCTTTTGTGTTGAATTTCAAATTCTTCCAAAAGTAATATACATGAAATTTGAAGAATGAGAGAGTATAAACCACGTTGACTCCAAGAATATTTCCGAATTAAGGGGCCGGTAGAGAAAATAATGGGTGTGGCAGGGAAAAAGCCGATCCAGTGGTGACTAAATTGGAAAATAATGTAAGAAATATTTTATTGTTCAATCATACATATATTGGTAATATAAACTATTAGAGTAAAATCTATATTTGTTTGAGTTATGACAATGACATTTTTAAGGTTAGATTTTTTTCTCTACTATCTATGTAATGGCAATTTTTTTAATGGATAAAGACAAATTATAATTTTATTTATCTTTTATACTTTTTTCTAGAGTCAAAAATCGAATTTAACCCACTTTACTTGGTTATTGCTGAGTCTTTTTATTAAAAATTTTAGTATAACCTATAGTCTATACTGATTGCACAACTAATTCGTTAAAAATATCAAATTCAATTTACTTTAAATTATATAATTAGGTTTATATATTCAATGACTATTTTATTAGTCTATTTTTAATAAAATTATAATACAATTAATATAAATATACAAATATATAATAATCTCCTATTTAGACTACATTGATCAGCATTAAAAATAAATAATTTTAATTAGTTGAAAAAGACTCTCAGAATAATGAAAAAAAATACGTTATATGACCACGTTAAAAGAAAATAATAGTTATGAGTTCAATGTTTTAAAATAAGTCACTTTGATTTAATTTTTAATATTAAATTATAACAATCAATGCATCTCATCATCAACACATAACCAATTTAAAATTATAAATATTATTAATTAAATTGATATAAATCTTGGGATTAGTATTGTAGCTAATTATGATATTTAGATATGATTATAAAAAATCCAGTATTACCTTAACGGTTCTCTTTATATTTTTTTATCTTTATACTCCAACTCCTCTTTATAGTTTTTATCTTTATACTCCAACTCTGAAATTAGAAAATTATAAGACTCTAATGAGTCTATATGTATATGATTAGTATAATTTTATTCTTAAAACTTTACATAACATCAATAGACATATTCAATATAATCATTAGTTCTATAAGTCTATGTCCTTAATTATCATTTTTTTAATCTTAAGACTTTATATAGTAATAATAAAAATGTTAAATAAAATTATCACACTTAAGATTTATAGCACATCTCAATTGACATATTACATAGCGAACATAATATGATGATCATAAAAAATAACATAAAAAATAATCATATAATAATGCGTATTTATTCATAACTATATGAAAACATTTATAATGTTAGATTCTCACTAAATTAAAGCATCCTTAAATTTTTGTATACCCATATTTATAATATGCTCCTCAAAAGTTATGAGTCTCAAACCTTTGATTAAAGGATCAACTAATATAAAGTGTGTTCTAATATTTTTTATCATGATATCTCTCTTTTTTACTATATCATTGACCATCAAGTACTTAATCTCTATATATTTTGATTTATTATTAATCTTATTATTCTTAGAATAAAATACAGTAGCACTATTATTACAATAATTCTTCACAAACCTAGAGATCAAATTAATCATCTGAATTTATGAAATTAAATTTTTGAGCCAAATCCCATGAGTAAATGCTTCATAACAAGCAATAAACTCAGTATACATGGTTGAGAAAGTTATCAGAGTTTACTTTACACTTTTTTAGGAAATAGCACCTCTTTCTAACATAAAAATATAACATAAAGTAGACTTTAGGTCATTTAAACATCTATTAAAATTGACATCAGAATACTCAAATAATTCGAAAGTATCAATTCTCTTATATGTCGGCATAAAATCCTTTATACCTTGCAAACATTTGATCACTTTTTTTGCTATAATCTAATGATCATGTCTAAGATTTATCATGTATCGGTCAAGAATGCTCACAGCAAAAGTTATGTTTGCTCTCGTACAAACCTATACATACTTTAAACTACCAATTGCACACACACGTGAAATATTTTTTTATCATATCCCTTACAAGATCTTTTTCGAGACATTGATCTTTGATTGACTTATCTCTTTTTATGATGAGTATGATGGACTCTATTCTAATATTTTTTATGACAACATCTCTCTATTTTATTAAATCACTAACTGTTAAGTACTTAATCTCTATGTATTTTAATCTATTGTTGATTCTGTTATTCTTAGAATAGGATACAACAACACTTTTATCATAATAAATCTTCACAGACTGAAAGATCAAATCAATCATCTAAAGTTCTAAAATTAAATTTCAAAGCCAAATCTCATGAGTAAATAATTTATAACAAGCAATACACTTGGCATACATGATAGAGGAAGCTATTAGAGTTTACTTTAATACTTTTTCAAGAAATAGCTTCTCTTCTCAACATAAAAATATAACATGAAGTAGACTTTAGTTTTTTTTTTTTTCGACTAAAGTTACGTAAGTTCTCGTACAAATCTGTGCATACTTTAAACTGCCAATTGCCACATATATCCTTTTCAAAATTATTTTTAGGACACTAATCTTTGTTCAACTTATCTCTTTTCACTATGAATATTTTTTCAGGCTTATATATCTACATGTTAAATCTTTTTAATATTTGATTTATATATGCCTGTTGAGTCAATCCAAGAACTGCATGAGATCTATCATGATAAATCTCAATATCAAGGCATAAGACACCTCTCCAAGATCCTTGATATCAAAATTTATGGCCAAGAATTACTTTATCATGTTATACAAACTTTCACTGATCTTTATATTTATATAGATATATTGATCAACTTTGTTTTTCATAAAACCAACAGAATACACTGTCAAATTTCAAATATCACTGGCAAGAAATTTGTTTTAAATCATAGATCAACTTTTTTAATTTGCAAACTAGATAATCCTTACCACCCTTTTTATATCCTTTAGACTGAATTATATAGACCTTTTTACTCAATTTACCATTTAGAAAAGATGTCTTGCATCTATTTGATGAATTTTTAAGTCATAATAAGTAACTAATGCCATAATATTTCTAGAAGAATTCTTAGTAGATACTAGTAAAAATTTTTTTATAAAATTAATACATTCTCTTTGTGTGAAGTCTTTTACTACCATCTTAGCCTTTAATCTTTTAACATTGCCTTTTCTATCTCTTTTGATTTTGTACATCTATTTACAACCTATTAATTTAGACCCTTCGGACAATTCAACTATTTCTTATACTCTATTATATAACATGGATTATATTTTATCCTTCGTAGCATCCAATAATGTATCAAAATTATGACAATTCATCGTTTCATTATAAATCATTAGATCGAAATCTTAGCCTATATCATAGTTCTTTTCACTAAAATAAACATCATAATCATCAAAAATCATTTGTCTTCTCATTCTTTTTAATTTTTTGATAAGAACTTTAAAAACTTGTGCAATTTTTTTATTTTTTTTCTTGTTTAATTGATTGTTATAGTTTATGATTAAGTTAGAGTTATGGCTCAAAGTTTAAGAACTATAAGTGTTACTTGCCGATAGTTGAGCAATGCAAAAACTTGATCATCCATCTTTTGAAGGCTTAATTGATTCTTTAATTGTTGAAGAATAAATTTAAGAATTACAGAAGATTTTTGTCTTATGAGTAGAATTAACAATAAAAAAATCACATGTACTTATTACATGCTTAATAGAAATGTAAGTCACTAGGAGAAAATAATTAGTAGAACATAGGATATTGAGTATATTATATAGGTGTAATTTAAAGAATTATTCTATAAGAGATATTTTTCTATATTTTTGAGAGATAATAAAGAAGCTAAGTTTATACTATTACGTTAAAATTCTAAATCCTTAATGGAGTATAAACTAAAGTTTTAAAGAAAATTATAAAAGTTTGCTTTTATATTTGATTGATACTAGAGCATGAAAATTGGACACTTTGACAAAAAATTGAAGTCAAAGTTAAAAAGTTAGTTTCTATGTTGAAGTGGTAAACTTATATTGCAGTATTACTAAAAGCTCATATTTTAGTAGAAGAATAAGCAAAAGTTATTATATCTAAATTCAAGGGGAGTAGTTTAAAATTTTTTAAGCAAAAATCATGGACCAATTATCCATTACCACATAGAGTGGTAGAGAAAGACTTACTAATTTTTGTGTTAATAATCTTTAATAGATTGTCACTATAAATAGTTTCTTTTCACTTTATTTTGGTCAATTTTCTTTTTGTATTGTCAATATAATCTCCCAAATCATCATTATGATGCAATATAAGAAAAATCTTAGCCTTAATTATTCTTTTAATTTTTCTTCTAAATACGTGATCTAAACGTTTGTGCCATAATGTAAAGGATCTTTTTTTAATTAAAGACCTCTTAACAATGTGATTTTTCACATTGAGAGATAAAGGGATAAATAAAAGAGTTAAAGAATAGAGAAAATTCATTCGGTTTATCAAACATATTATAGCCACTAATAATATTAAAGTTATAAATTACATTAATTTTATTATTACTAAAATTGAAATAATTTCACTTTTGTTTGATAAATCAAAAGAAACCAAATTTCTTGTAAAAAAAGGTTCATAAAAAAATGTCTTCTAAAATAAGTTGAAAACTAGTATTTAACTCTAATGTAACTATATCTTTAGAATGAATGTAATATCCCAGTT
The DNA here is from genome assembly GCA_035221805.1 of Trichilia hirta. NCBI lineage: Eukaryota > Viridiplantae > Streptophyta > Magnoliopsida > Sapindales > Meliaceae > Trichilia > Trichilia hirta. Next base: position 1,674,870 of record JAWDEX010000007.1, on the reverse strand, counting down.
CTAAAGAGGAGAGAGTAGTATTGGGACAAAGGTGCCTGAGTAAGGAGCAGCTAATGATAGGCTTCAAAATGGCTGTAGAGGCAAGAGCGAGTTCCACATCAGAATGAGAAAGAAAGTTCTTAGTTTATAAAAATAGAGTTAAAACTAATATGTCAACGATGCTTTTTGGGATGAATGGTGATTTATTCTAAAGAACTTCATAGTTAAGCGTGCTTGAATGAGAGCAATATCAAGATGGGTGACATCTTGAAAAGTTTTCGAATCGATCTATTATCAAGAATAAAATCATGAGGTTCTAAGAATTGGGCTAAAGTAAAAAAATTGTTGATAAGCATTAGACTGGATCTTATAATATAGTATGAGAGCCAACTCTCCTCTAATACAATCATAGACTCGAGGTTAAATCGGGTAAAAATTAGTAGACCTATAATATCTCGATCCTAGATGACAAGGAGTGGCATCAGAATAAGGGTGCCTGAGCAAAGAGCGATTTTTAATAGGCTTTAGGATGACTCTAAGGGTAGGAGCAAATCCTACATCGGAATAAAAAAGAAAGTTTCTAGTTTATAAAAGTAAAGTTAAAACCAATATGTCAACGATGCCTTTTGGGATGGATGATGGTTTATTCCCAAAAATTTTGCAGTTAAGGTGCTTAGGCGAGAGCAATAATAAGATGTGTGACCTTTTGAAAAGTCTTTAAATTGATCTATTACCAAGAACAAAATTGTGAGGCCCTAAGAGTTAGGTTAAACGAACAATATTGTTGATAAGCGTTGGACTGGGTCTGACAATAAACTTTAATCACTATTTTATGTCCAACTTTTAGTCTTAATTCTTTCTCATTTAACTACTTTAGATTCCTTACTCCTTTGTATTTTACCATTCTTTATTGTTTAAGTTTAGATTCACTAATTCTAGTAACCTAATCTTGTATTTATTCAGATGCCATCACAAATATGGCTTATTAGAATTCTTCTTGTTTCTTGCTCAAGTTTCATATAGTTATTGCATATACATGATCTCTAAATATTTTAATATTCGTGTGAGTCAAAGCGGTCTCAAACTTGGGATTTATCTTGCACTATTTATTTCTTTTTCACACAAATTAGGAATAATAATAAAACTAATCATTTTTTGGTGTGTTGATCGGCCAAGGATATTCAAAACTGGCATTTTTCATTTCTCTACGTGAGCACTTATAAAGATGTTTGAATTTTAAGTGCTCAAATTCAAATTTTAAGGCCATAGATTATTTTGATATTGTGGTACTAATTTTAGCTTTGATTCAAACTATTTTAAACCTTGGACTTAATATGAAAATATTGATCAGTTCAATTAAATCGAGAATAAGTACAATTAAAGTTTGATTTGGTTGATCTAGATTGCTCTATGAACCGTGTCTCAACTATGCTTTTTCTTATTTTAGCAAAAAAATCTCTAGCATTGGTGGTTTTATTTAAGTAAATATTCTACAATAAGTCTTTTTATAGTTAATAAACTTAGATAATTCACTCTTTTTCGTTTAACATAATAACTTTTTTAATTATCAGTACTATTCTTAATAAGTGATGATAGTAGATCTACACTTAGAGCAAAATCTATATCCATGATGTTCAAATAAAATTTTATATCTTACTTTTATTTTTTGTAATTAAAAATAGTCAAGACTTCTATTACAGTGCTGTTATTATTAAAATTAAATTAAACTGTTTAAAAAAAAATTATAATATGATTATTTAACAACACCAAATATCATATAATCAATATTGAGACCCCAATATATTATTATTAACTTCCTTTTAGATAGAGCAAATAATTCTATTGATGGTATCTACACATTAAGATAATAAATAGTGAATATACATAATTTAAAAAATATATCCTTTTAGGCAGATAAAATTTTCATATTATATATTCAAGGTACATATGCAATCTCAAAATTTATCCCTTTTGATCATACAAATTTTTTGATTACATATTTATAATGTCTTTCAAGTAACAAATATTTTCATTAATTAAAAAAATAAATTGCTCTTATAAGTTTAAATAATAATATTACTTTGATAACAATTAATCATTAAAACTCGTAATTAATTTTTTAGTTTTAAAAATCTTAAAATTTATTTTTTATTAATAAATAAATTTTAATTTACCTTATAATTTTTAATAATACATCACCCTAGCGATAATAATTAAAAAAAATTATAATTAAAATTTTCTTACAAGTAAAAAAAATATCATAATTATTCATTATTATTATTTGTAATTTTATTTTATATGAAATACTAAAATCGTATGTATTTTAAAATTACATTTAAAAATATTTGCAATAAAATAATACTTATATATATATATATATATAAACTTAATTTTACTAATTTATTATATTTTAAAAATATAATAAAATTACAAAAAAAATAGAAAATTTAGAGTGGATTACGACAAACATCAAAATTGTCGAATTTCGGCATTGCACGCGCCATCACCTGTTACTACAAGCAGGTTTTTTTTTTTCACGTGAATAGTATGCAAAAAAATTGGCTCATGTGTGGACTTCATGCTCACAAACACCCCCCGCCGCCCTTTTCTTTTCTTCTTTTTTTTAAGTGTGCACTACATGCGCCGGAATCTTTGCCTTGCACGTGTATCACACATGCCTTCTACCTCTAGTGGGTCGATCTAAAAGATTGTAAAACGGTTTTCTTGATCCAGTTCGTATCCACACTTAAAATTTGCTATTTTTGTCCAAATTTTGGGATTTAAAAGTTTGGATTTAGGTTTTAAAATACTCTAAATTTGATTTTAAACTTTATTTTTCTAAAATTTGTTTGAAAAATAGTATAAATCTGAAAAAACATTCTAGTTTACTCCCGCCGTTATTCTTTAAAATTCTTCGGCCTATGAGTCATAAATCATGCCAAAATATTTAAAATATAGTAATTTATTAAAATCATGCATTAAATTTTAAAAAATACATAAAATTAAAAATAATCAAATTAAATTAATACATAAATAATAATATTTTAACTCAAAATTTTTTCTATATACAATAAATTATAAGACATATTTTATATTAACAAATAGTTTATAACAAAAAAAACAAGATTCGTATAATTTTAAATAATAAAAAATACAAAATTTTTATAAAATAGTGAAAAAAAATTTAGATACCAAACGTTAAGATTATAAAATTTAAATTTATAATTTATAATTTATTTATATATATTTAAAATTAGATAGCAAATTATATTTGATTTGAAGGTAAAAAAAAAATAAAAGCCACATTTTTAATTACATATAATATCAAAATTAATATAAAATATTATTAAAAAATTAATGTAATTATATAAATAAATAAATTATTTAAATAATTTAATATTTAATTTTAAATTATATATATATTAACTATTATATTAACTGTAAGAAATATTTATTATCTAATTATGTGTGTGTTTAATACAAAATATTTGAGTAAAATATATACTTATTTGATATATGAATATAATGCTTTTAGAATTAGGCTTTTTTCTTTATTCGTTATGTTAACGACAGTTTTATCGATAGGGTAAAAGCAAATTATAATTTTATGTATTTTTTTTTTTTATAGAGCCAAAAAAGAGAAGAACTAACTCACTTTAATTCATTATTAATAAGCTTTTCTATTAAAAATTTCAATATAATTTATAGACTATATTAATTATTCAGCAGAAATAATTCTGAATTTGCTGAAGTTTACATTGACAATGAAGATTTGTTAGTGAAGGCTCTAAAAGGTATGACATTTCTCAGATTGGACATATCTTCTGTTGCTTCCATACAAGGCATTCGTTTCCTCCTGAGTCGTAGTTTAATGGGATTTGTCTTGAATGGGATATGCCTTTATTGACAATATTTTTAACGATTTTGGGTTTTCCGATTTCATGTAGACAAGTTTTTACTGAACTTCTTTCCTCACCGGGATTTTGGGGAAAGCTGAAAACAGAAAGGAAAAAGATATAAATCCTTCAGAAACAGAACCTTTTTTTATAACATTTTTGTTTAATTTTTCTCATGTTTTGCAAGATGCCAGTGCAATAAATTACCCGGTGTTTTACTTGATTACTTTAATTTTATCAGTTACTCATATTATATGGCGACCTTAGCTTACCTCTTTTGCAGGAGTTGCCTGCATTTCATTTATTGATAGTCATGTACTACTAACTGTTTCTGTTTTCATGTCATTACCTTCTTTTTTTCGGTCCGCCGACCCTCCTCTTAGAAATTTTTTGTAGGCAAATTTGAATCTAGATTCTTGACTAAATACGGCGGTGCCTGGTTCATTTCTGGTTTGGATACTATCCAAAGTCTCCATTTATTATTTGCAACGATTAAGTTAATCAAAGTTCACCTCATAACAATTTAATTTAGAGTTAATGCCCATAAAATGAAATGTGTCAATTGCAATCCTACTAATATGAAGTGATGAATATAGAACTCAATTTCGTCATATTTTGAGTTATTGAAACAGTGTTCTTTGGGCATCCCTTGACATCCAATGCACACACTAAATGTGCTTCTGCAGATATGGATCTTGTTGTTCATGCTGCTGTCTGCTGGACCTTTTCAACAGGTTCCAAAGTGCACTGTATTGGAAGCTGCCATAGAGACCAAGGTGAGAAAAGTTAATTATTGAATTTGATTTCTATATTTCTTGTTGGTTTTTATGTTTATTTAGGTGTTAACTGCAAGCTTGTTTGCATCCTCACTATGTAACCATGATGTTTTTCATACGAATTGTTTCGTCCCCCAACAGACAGCATACATTGATGTTTGTGAGGACAGCAATTATGCATTCCGTGCAAAGTTGTTCAAAGATAGAGCAATAGCTGCAAACATTCCAGTTATCACTACTGTTGAAATCTATCCAGAGCGAGCAATGGTACTACTAGAAACATTCTCGTTTCCCTAACTACAGTTCTAGCATTAAACATTAAAGAAAAAATTCAAGTGATCAATGTGGAGCAAGCAACAATTTTAAAATTGAAATGTTCGGTCTTCACAGTTGTCACCATAAAATAAAAACATCATTGTTGATTGTTTGAAGTTATTTCACATACCAGGGTCTGATTTCAATGCGATGCATGGGTAGATGTTGCTTTGGTGAACTGGCATCCTAAAGTATTGCATCTAAGATAAGGCTCAAAGCTCGCTGTCAAAAAGTCATTGAGATTCCGAGTAAAGTGCTCTACATAATAAAGTTTTGAGATTTACTAGAGCATATCTTGGTGACTTGACCTTTGGATTTAGATAGGGGTAAATTTCAATACAGTAAATGACAGTTAATTAGTCTTTCTTAACATAAGGTAATTGCTCTTCTACTTGTATCTTCCAACTAAGCTGAAAGCACTGGTGCCCTTTCCCTTAAATTTGGAACTCTCTATGCGAGTTTAAGTTTATATGATTTTTGTCCATGCCCTAAAGGTTTTATGCCAGTGTCAACCTGATGCAAGCCTGCTATAGTTATATTTGGATGATCACAATCTTCAAAATATCTGGCGGCATCACTTGTCACATGTGCACAATCTTTGAGTTCACAGATTTGAAAATGGGCTAGATTTGTGTGTTTGACTTAAGAAAATCTCAGTATACCTCATGTTTCTGTTGGATAACTATTAATGTTTACATGAAAGTGATGGCAGCTGAGCTAGTTCATGCTTCAAAAAATGAAAGTTAGGAGAGCCAGAGAGGGTCACGGAATTGGCATTCATCTTTTTTAAGGTTCTGGCAAGACTCGTAAGTATCAAAAAAATTGGCAGGGAGGATGAGGAAAATTTGTCAGCATAAGTTTATAATTTATCAGTGCCAAGGAATTGTCAATGACTGCTACATTTTTAGATTAAAAGAATTTATTAATAAAATAAACTGAAAGTTTTGGATGGGGAGAACCAAGGAAAGGGGGCAGGGGATGGGGAAGTGAAAAAGTAATGGCACTCTGAAATTGTTGAAGAGTAATTATTTCATAGTCAACTTATGATGAATTTTTTTTTTTTTTTCTAATGCTTTAGTTACTTGCACAAGCATGTGCAAGGTGTGTATCAAAAACCATTGGCCTATGCTTTTTGGCTAAAGGTGGGGTGTATATATATAGATATATATATCTAGGGTCCTGGTGACAGATCTTTGAATTCATCTTCACTAGCCCTAAAAGGAAATTGCAAAGAGCCAAACAATTTATACATGGATTTATCGGAGGCAAAATAGTTGAAAAATCATAATCATAGGGCTATAGTTGCGTCACATTCAAAAACCCAAATGGCTTCTTTTGTCCTTGTATATACAATTTACACGCAAATATGCACTTCTCAGATTCTCCTACCATTCAGCACGAAATGGTGGTGCTGGTCCAACAATGTTAGCCACTAGTTTCATACTTCTTGGAGAGTAAGTTGTTGCATATAATATAGGTAGTTTCAAGAGTATATTGCAAATTATGTTTGTGCATTTGGTTTGAATTGGTTGACAATTTTTACATGGGATGCCTATCCATGTTAATGCACAACCCAAACCGGAGAAAAGATTATAGTGGAATGCTTAGTGTTGACTTTGGGAAAGGAACTAGAAGGAAAGATGCCTTTCTGTTGTAAGTTCAGTCTGTGAGCCACTGCTCTCAAAGCAGGTGACCTTTCTTTTATGAGATTTTAGATTATTCATATAATAATAAATTTCATAGAATAGTGCCCGGAGGAGCTCTTTAGATTCAATCAGTTTCTGGATAATGTCAATATGGTTCTATTTTATATACGAAACACTCTCTACACATTACGTAAACTAAAAAATTTTGGGAATACTCTCTGTTGATTGTTAATGAAATCTGTGTTTTTGTCATTCTTAATGGCTATAAACTCATTTACGAGAAACTTCTGGTGGTATTACCTTTATATGCTTGAGATACAACTCCTAAAGTCAATTCTAATGAGTGTTATTCTTTCTGAGCAATTATAGGAAATTCATTATGAACTTAATTTATCTTCCCCTCTTAATTGGCCTGTTAAAATTAGCATAGAAAAGAGATGAAGAAATTGATAAGTACCATAATTAGTTCAAAGAAACACATAATTATCACTTCCAAGTGAAAAATATATCGACAAAGGTTTACCTATACATGTAGCCTCACTAATCATGTCCCGCAAAGGCTACGAAATGTCAGTTTGGTCAATTTTAATTATCCAGCATCCAATTAACATTATCTTGCATCCTTCATTCTTTGAAGAAACTCTAGTATAAAAGTTCAAGCTATTTATTAGTGCATTGCTTAAATGATTGTTACTTACTTTCATCCATTAGTGTTGGCACGACTGCTTGATTTATCTCCTTGATAATTCAACTCAACAGAAACTCATTTTCAGGAATTTACCTGAGGCGAGAAGTGCTTATGAGGTTCTAGGGGTACCGTCAGTGGTCAATTTGGAACTATTCCATTATTCTGGAATTGGGGAATGGTAGCCACGAAAAAGCTTCTTCCTTTTGTAAGTCTTTTACTGAGAGTTCAAATTCTTGGCCAGACATTTTATAACACTTATTATGTTTGGTATTAAACTTC
>JAWDEX010000007.1:1650171-1667191 GCA_035221805.1 Trichilia hirta | reverse complement strand
CAAGGGTGCATATTAACGTCACCTCTCTATTTCATACATAGGAAAAATCATTTTAGGAAACTTAAATTAATTTAAATAAGAATTTGGACAGGATTGTATAATATTTATGTGTTTCTCTTCAGGAATTTTAAGTCATGGAAGGTAGCAGCAACAGCAGAGGAAACAATCCTCCTGGTACCAAAATGATTAAATTCTGAAGTTTTAAACATTCTTCTTATATAGTTTGCAAACAATGGGAAACGTCAAATACTCTTTGGCTCTTAACTTGGAAATTTAGCAGCGGCAAAGGAGTTGGAGAAATTGCAGAAGCAGCATGAAGAGAAGGCATTAAGAATACGAGAACTGAAGCAGCAAATTGAATCAACAAAGCTTCTTTTGGAGGAGAAGAAAAAGACGAAGCTGATGACGAATGAGGTTTCAGAAGAGAGGAAGCAATCTTTCAAAACCCTGTGTGAGAAATATGACTTTCTGAGGGAAGAATACAGTGCATTGCTCCAGCTTCAAAAATCGAAACAAGAAGAGTGATAACCTAATGAACCCATATTTATATATTGCGCTTTGCAGTTAGATTATAAAGTTCTATATATGCATTAAAATATGCTTTTGTTATAAGATTTTAATGTTCCAAGGCCAAACATATTTTATTTGTCGTTAATTTCTTCACCCTTTTTCTTATTTTTTATGTTGTATGTGCATTTAAATAATAAATAATAATTATGGGCAATATTTAAGGTGAACAATGTAACATATTGTATGCTATAATTTCTTAGGGTTTGAGATTGTGGTGCTTTTATTGTTTTTAAAGAAAAACTAAAATCTATTTGATAATATCAATTATTAGTGAGATTCACTATTTTTTTTATTTAATATTTGACACCTGCTATTTCTATCATACAATAGTTGCCATACACTTCAAAAGCCATGTCTCCGATACTGATTGAAATTTTACCACTCATTTGACAAAAAATAAAAGAAAATGAAAAATTCATAAGCATATCATACTCCAGGAAATTATATAAGAAAAAACAAAAATACACGAGTGCAATCACACTTTTGCTCATTAAAAAGAAAAGTGAAAATAAATTTATTTATTAAAAGTTGAATAAATAAAAGTTTATACTATTTTACGAACATATAATTAATTAAAATTAACATTGAAACACTCGTTAGTATAATCCAAACTAATTAATTTTGTACTTGGGCTGCATGTTTGGAGCAAGGAGGCCGAAATGTTTCTCAGTTTTTGCAGGACCCTGTTGGTTTTCATCGAACACGGCGAACAAAGAAGTTTCCAGGGCTTTCCAGGTCTCTTGGGAGTCCCCGAATTCACGACTGATCACATTTCCGTAATAAGTTCTTGCATTGTCAACAGTCGCTGCAACCCCACTTTCCGACGGCAATCCAGTCTCCGACAACTACCTCCAACTTCGGCGCACAGCATTTTGCAGGGCCTAGAAAAAAGCGTCCAACGTTGCATCAAATGGACTTCTGTATACCAAATTTCCGTACTGGAAATCGATTCCAGGAGCAGTGAATAGTGCAATAATCAAGGTTGATGTTTCCAGGGTCATCGATGTAACTGAAGGGTAAGCGTTGGCGAGAACCGGTTCCCCTGTTTGCTTCAGGAATTGAACGATTGGATTTGTGAATGAATTTGCAGCAAGACTTGAATTTCCGTTGAAACTTTTATCTGAGATTGCGAATTGGCTGATTTTATTGCACTGTAAACGTTCTGCATGGCCGGTAGAACGTATTGGGCTTCCTCATCAGAAGGTTTCACTTCGTTTCGAAAGTCGACGTACCGGGATTTGACATCCGATGGAATGCTAGAATGTTGTTTTAGACCCAAAGATTGGCAGCTGAAGCGTCGGAACACCGATCATGAGTTCAAAGTTTGAGCCTCCAAGGGCATGGAGAGTTGGCTTATTGGGATCGTAAATTGGTATTTTTATGATGCCATTTGCAGCACCAAGTTGCACAACTTGTTCGGATGGTAAATTGTCGCCAATTCTACAGTAGCAACCACCTATGGCTTGTGATTGTGCCCCTGCATATTAAATTCAATTCAGGCATAAGATTGAAAATACGAATATTAGTATTATCTAGAGTAGACTGTTTTGATGATCAATTGATTCAATTCTACCGAAATAACATAAAAAGTGAAACCTTTATATTACTAAATGCTATATATGAAGTATGATATAGGCAAAGGGTCATGGAGTGGTAAGAGATTAAACCTGTAACTTCAGGGAAGGATAAACAAACCAAGAAACAGCAGTATTACCTTAGAAGCCATAATAAACTTTCTTCCTTTTTGCCTGTTGCACTGGAGAAAGCAATCTAGAAGAGGAAATGATAAGCCAAATTTTTTGTGTTTGAATCTGTTAATTATTGTGTCGTTATTTATTAATTTTTTTCCATCTCCAAATCTACATATAATTAAGAATCTCTTGATCTATCAATCGCTGCGTGCAATTGAATTTAATTTATGAGCCATATGCATATTTTTGTAGATACACATGATGATTGATGAATAATAAATTTTGAATTAGTGCTGTCAATTAAGTGAATTTTTTAATAGAAGTTTGTTTTTAGTCCAAATTCATGATTTTTAATTCCCAATCAAAATAAATATCATAACGATTACAAAATAAATTTAATTTTAATACTCAAATAAAGGATATATACCTAAAAATTTGATAGAGTTTAATATTGTGATACTCCTCTAGTAAAATTGAGCAGCAAAATGATTATGCTATATGGAGTTGCCTTGCGATGAATTTATATATAATCGATCCTAATTAACCCTAGCTTCAATACATAATAGGGAAATAAATAAAAATCTCTTCCCTCATTACTTCCTTCCGTTATTTTTATTTTATTTTTCCTTCCATGTTCTCAAGAATGATCTGCAATGTCTGGATAGAATATAGTACGAGTCATATTACGGTACAATTAACTCTTTCATTTTCGCACTCCATCTTTTTATTGCAATTCTCAATTTTTTTTATAAATTAAGAATTATAACGAAAACAATTTAGAGAATTAAAACAAAAAAATAAAAAAAGACACTCCACATGTAACATACGGTACCATAGCCCCGGCCTGACCAAGATATATTCAATGCAGTTGATTGCTATCATAGTAAGTGCCAGTACAAATAGACTAAATTAAAGTCTTCTCCTAATTTTAATTTTTAAAAACTTCTAAATTTTTGTGTCGCGCTTACCTTAGTTTTTGCTTTAATATTATATTTAAGGGTTTAGAAGTCAGATGAAATATGAATATCGTTTTGGCATGCTTGCAGAGCTTACTAGCTAATCGTCATTAGTTTAAATTTTATTTATACATACTAATGGGAAATTCTTATTCGTAATTTATACATTAATTCATTGGGATAAAAGATATTCTCCCTTATTTAACAACTACGTTGATGATTCTTAAAACTTTCCTTCAACGAAAACTCAGTTGATATTTAGGGTATTTATTCGGAAGGAATACACACTCAACTCCTGCTTCTTTCAGATTCTCATCAAACATGGCGAACAAATACGTTTCCACAGCTCTTCCCGGTTTCTTCGGCGTCCCTCCCTTCACATGATTCATCAAATTTCTATAATAAGTACCCGCATTTTCACTCGTCACAGCTTCCCTCCGGCCGATGCCCATCCACTTGCCCACAGAACAATCTTCAAATTCGGCATTCCCACTTTCTCCAAGGCAGCATAAACAGAATCCAGCGCATCGAACAGATTCCTGCACCCATATTTCTCCTCCGGAACCACAACCACCGGCGCCTTAAACAGGGCAAAACAGAGACCGATGCGTTCGGGGATTGTTGGCGTGGCTGAAGTAACGGTAAGTATTCGCAAAAGCTGTGCTCCTTTTTTTTTTGCAGGAATTGTAAGATGGGTTTTATGTACGAAGTCGCTGCGTCGCTGAAGAATCCTTTCGCGGAGGGGTATCGGGGTCGAAACTTTAACCCGGGCCGTAAATTTGCAGTTGAAATCGCATTCTGAACGTTCTGCATGGCGGACAGAACGAATTTAACTTCTGCGTGAGAAGGGTGGATTTCATTACCTACAGCAATGTACCGGAATTTGAAGCCAGGAGCGTAAGCCTCGACGTTTTTGAGAACCCGATCTCGAGCTTTCGCTGCATCGGTGAGGGATTGGAGGCTGGTTTACAGGACATCCAGGATGAGTTCTGTGTTGGAATCTCTAAGGGCTTGGAGAGTTGCCGGATCTGGATCTTATAGTCGCATTCCGCCAATGCCAATTGCTTTGTACAGACTGATAACTTCAGCTTGTTTTTCGGCAAATTTGCACCGTTTCTTCCGTAGCATACGCCAATGGATTGTGCACCTGCATTGGAATGGGACGTAGCGATTAGTTTCAAGCAAAGAGATTGAGACATGGAGTAATATATAATGCATTAACTATGATCTATCTATTAGTTATTCGTTGGAACGAAAAGCTAAAGCATAATTAAGGGTACTTGCGATTAGGGGGCTCTGATTTCATAACTACAGTGGTTCTAGAAGAAAAAAGTAAAACAGTGAAAATGGTGAGTGAGAGGCCTGCTATCGCTAATTTTATTTCCTCAATGGATGAAGCCACGTAGCAGAAAAAATCCAAAGAGCCAAAACTTTTTTCTGGCACAAGTTTTTCTAGCTACCTCGTACCTGCACCGCCGCATACATATATGGAGAGAGAGACAGCAAACATCCGCTGTATAAATTCTTTAATTCTCCTTTACTATCTTGCCTCGTCAACTACTCAAAAGATATGTACAAAAATATGTATTTAAGTCAATATGTTGCAGCAAATGCATAAGCCAAATGCTAAGATTTCCTGCCAGCAAGAACTGATCAGTCAAATCATTGAATCAAAATCTCAGCCATATCTAGAACCAATCTTCTGTACACTTTGTTGGTCTCTCCATTGATGAGAGGTGTCAGTCTGATGTCAGCTGCCTGGTGCCTAACCTGGAAAACGTGGTCCAAAAGTTTACAGGTGCTGAGCATCCAACATATATGATTCGTTGTTATTTGTCCAGATGGAACAGGTTTCTTACAAATAGTCAAAAATCCATTTGTAGTTTATCTACTTGCTGTTTGCACACTCTAGTACATTACTTCTTCGAAGTTACGTCATTCTTCTTTTCAATATTTAGAAGAATGCTTTAATTCAACGATGAAGTTCGATCCCTTTATGATTTGGAAAAGAATACAAATCTTTAAATAGTCATTAGAGTAGATTTTCATAAAATAGTAGATGACTATGGAAGTAAATTTATAAGCTTAACTCTTCAATAAATCTCTAATTTTAATATCTCCAGGATATTATTATATTAGTGCGATGAACATATTCATAGACGATTGTGCAGCTAATTTAATAATTATATCTTCGAAAAATAAAAAACCGTCAAATTTTGATGTTGGTGTATTAAGAAATTGGATCTGAGGAGTAATTAAGTCCATAGACGCCGGCCCAATGAACCATTTGCCGGTGCACTATTTGCCACGTCAACAATTTCAAAGTATCCACATCAGCAGACTCCTCCATTCGCCACGTTGTCAGCCGCTGCAAACAGATAACTGGATAAGAGAAATAGTTGAAATTGAGTCTCCAGCTGAGTGAGAGGGAGAAACGAAAGCTATGGCAGGAGCTTTGCTTCATATGAATACCACGACAGTAATGGCCTGTGCTAAAGAGGCCGTACTCGAAAGAGCACAAATTCGGACGAAGGCAAGAAACGCTCGCGTCTTGATACTCGGAGGTACGGGTCGGGTCGGAGGATCCACTGCAGTTGCTCTCTCCAAACTCTGTCCAGAGCTTCAAATCGTGGTTGGTTCGCGAAACAGGTAAGAACCCGACATGAACATGGAACAAAAAATTTCTTTTAAGCAAATTCTACTTAATGCTTATTCAGTTGATATTATAAATTCCGTAGTCTCGTCTAATTTTGAAATTCAATGCCTTTGTGTTGAATTCCAAAATTTTCCAAAAGTTAGAGACAAGAAATTTGAAGAGCGAGAGAGTATAAACGACATTAATTCTAAGAATGTTTCCTGATTAAGGGCCGGTTGAGAAAATTATGCTTCTTCATGTCAGGGAAAAAGGTGCTGCAATGGTGACCACGTTGGGAAAGAATTCTGAATTTGCTGAAGTTGAAATTGACAATGAAGATTTGTTAGTAAAGGCTTTAAAAGGTATAACTTTTCTCCGATTAGTTATATCTTCTGTTGCTTCTATACAAGGCATTCTTTTCCACTAGAGTCGAAGTCAAAAGGTATTTATCTTGAGCCAGATGTTCTCTATTGACAATATTTTTAATGATTTTATGTTTTCCAATTTCCATCTGGACAACGTTTTACTGAACTCCTTTTGCTCTCCCTGGATTTTGGGAAAGCTGAAAACAGAGAGGAAAAAGATTTAAAATTCTTGAGAAAGAGAACTTTTTTTTGCATTAACATTTTTGTTTACTTTTTCTCATGTTTTCCTAGCTGCCGGTGCAATTAATGACCTGGTGTTTTACCTGGATTAATATAATCTTATCGGTTAAACATAATATATGGAGACCTCGGCTTATCTCTTTTGCAGGAGTTGCCTGCATTTCTTCTATTTATAGTCATGTTTACTAATCTTTTTTTGTTTTCATGTTTATTACCTCTTTTGGGTCTGACAACCTTCCTCTTAGAAATTTTTTATAGGTAAATTTGGATCTCGATTCTTGACTAAAATTCCATGAAGCTTGGGCCAATTCTGGTTTGGATACTATCAAAAGTCTCCACTTATTGTTTGCAATGGTTAAGTTATTGGAAGTTCACCTCATAACAGTTTAAGTTATAGTTAATGCCTATAAAATGAAATGTCTCAATTGTAATCCTACTAGGATGATGTGATGTATATAGAGCTCAATTTTGTCATATTTGAGTTATTGAAACACCGTTCTTTAGGCATCCCTTGACATCCCATGTGCACACTATAAATGTGCTTCTGCAGATGTGGATCTTGTAGTTCATGCTGCCGGACCTTTTCAACAGGCGCCGAAGTGCACTGTATTGGAAGCTGCCATAGAGACCAAGGTGAGGAAAGGTAACTATTGAATTTGATTTCTTTGTTTCTTGTGGTTTCCATGTTTGTTTATGTGATAATTGCAAGATTGTGTACAACCTAACTACGTAATCATGGTGTTTTTCATATGAATTGTTTTTCTTATCTCCCAACAGACAGCATACATTGATGTTTGTGATGATACCAACTATGCATTCCGTGCAAAGTCACTCAAGGATAGGGCAATGGCTGCAAACATTCCAGCTATCACTAGTGGTGGAATCTATCCAGGAGTGAGCAATGGTACTACAAGAAACATTCTTGTTTTGCAAACTGCAGTTCTATTATTATACATAAAAGATAAAATTAAAGTGATCAATGTGGAACAAGCAACAATTTTATAATTGAAACGTTAAGTCTTCAAAGTTTTCACCATAAAATAAAAACATTATTGTTGGTTATTTGAAGTTATTTGATATACCAGGTTCCAAAGTTCAATGCAGTATGTGGGTAGATGTTGCTTTGACGAACTGGCATCCTCAAGTATTGCATCTGGGATAAACCTTAAAGCTTCCTGCAAAAAAGTCAATGGGATTTTGAGTAACATGCACTATGTAATGAAGCTTTGAGATTTATTATAGCATATCTTGGTGACTTGACTTGCAAATTTAGATAGAGCCAAATGTCAACACATTAAATGACCCTATTAGTTAGTCGTTACCAACATAAGGTGATTGCTATTTTACTTGTATCTTCCAACTAAGCTGAACGTACAGGTGCCCTGTCCCTTAGGTTTGGAACCATCCATGTGAGTTTAAGTTTATATGATTTTTGTCAAATGGATGCCCTGAAGTTTTAATGCCACTGTCATCCTGATGCAAGCCTGCTCTAGTTATATTTGGATGAGCACAAATTTCAAAATATCCGGCTGAGTCACTTGTCAAATGTGCACAATCTTCAAGTTCACAGATTTGAAAATGGGGCTAGATTTATGTCTTGTTTTCCTGGTGAAATCTTATTATACTTATGTTTCTGTTGAATCCTGTAATAACCAGTAATGTTTACATGACAGTGATGGCTGCTGAGCTAGTTCGTGCTGCAAAAAGTGAAAGTGGAGGAGAGCCAGAGAGGCTAAGGTAATTGACACTCATCTTTTTTAAAGTTCTGGTAAAACACATAGGCATAAAATAAAATTGGCAGGGAGGATGAGGAAAAAACATCAGCATAAGCTTATGATCTATCAATGCCAAGGGATTGTCAATGATAGCTAGATTTTAGATTATAAGAATATTTTAATAAAATAAACTGAAAGTTTTGGATAGGAAGAACCAAGGAAAGGGGGCAGAGGATGGAATGGAGAAATGAAAAAAGTCATTACACGCCATAATTGTTGAGGTGTAATTCTTTCGTAGTCAACTTATGAACTCTTTTCTCTAGTGCTTTAATTACAAACACATGTATGTGCAAGGTGTGTCTCAAAAACCATTGGCCTATGCTTTGTGGCTCAAGATGTTGTGTATATATATAGATATATATCTAGGGTCCTGGTGATGGATCTTCCCGATTCATCTTCACTAACCCTTAAAACAAATTGCAAAAAAACAGACAATTTAAACATCGATTTCTCGAAGTTAAAAGAATTGAAAAATCATAATCGTAGGACTATATTTTCGTCGCACTCAAAAACCTGAAATAGCTTCTTTTTGTCCTTGTATGTCCAATTTACTTGCAAATATGCTCTTCTCAGATTCTCCTACTATACAGCAGGAACTGGTGGTGCTGGACCAACAATATTAGCCACTAGTTTCTTACTTCTTGGAGAGGAAGTTGTTGCCTATAATAAAGGTAGCTCAAGAGCATATTGCAAAATTACTTTGTGCATTTTGTTTAAATTGGTTAACATTTTTATATGTGATGCCTAACCATTTTAATGCACAATCCAAGCAGGAGAAAAGATCGCATTAGAGCCTTATAGTGGAATGCTTAATGTTGACTTCGGGAAAGGAATTAGAAGGAAAGATGTCTTTCTGTTGTAAGTTCAGTCTGCAAGCAAATGCTCCCAAAGCAGGCAAACTTCCTTGTATGAGATTTTAGATTATTCATATAATAATAAATTTCATAGTAATGATTCCTGGTGAAGCTCGTTAGATTCAATCAGTTTTCTGGATAATGTGAATATGGTTCTATTTTATATACAAAACACTCTCTACAGATTATGAATGCTCCAAAATTTCAGGAATACTTTCTCTGTTAATTGTAGGAGTGTTTCTGTCATTCTAAATAGCTAAAAGTGCATTTAAGAGAAACTTGTGGCAGTCTTACCTTTATAGGTTGAGATACAACCCTAAAACTCAATGCTAACGAGTATTATTCTTTTTGAACAATTATAGGAAACATGTTTATGAAATTAATTTATTTGTCTATCTTAATTGCCCCTGTCAGTGTTAGCCTCGAAAACAGATGAAGAATTTCATAATTACTGTAATTAGTTCAAAGAAACTCATAATTATCACTTCCGAGTGAAGAATACATCAACAAAGTTTTTACCTATACATATAGATTCACCGATGGTGTCCCTTAAAGGCTAGAAAAACTCAGAGGTTTGGTCAATATTTATTATCCAGTAACCAATTAGCATTATCTTGCATCCTCAGTCTTCAAATAAACTGTAGTATAAAAGTTCAAGCTATTTATTAGTGTGTAGCTTAAATGAATGTCATTTACTTTCATCCATTAGTTTTGGAATGACTGCTTGATTTATCTCCTCAATAGTTCAACTCAACAGAAACTCATTTTCAGGAATTTACCTGAGGTAAGAAGTGCTCATGAGGTTCTAGGAGTGCCAACTGTCAGTGCTCGATTTGGAAGTGCTCCATTCTTTTGGAATTGGGGAATGATAGCCATGAAAAAGCTTCTTCCTGCAGTAAGTTCTTTACTGAGAGTTCAAATTCTTGGCCAGACTTTTTAGAACACCTATCATTTTGGTATTAAACTTCTTGACTTAATAAGATGATTATACAACAAAAACTGTTCAGTTAACTAATAGTGAAATTCATAAGTAAATGATGTTTATGATTCTGCGATGATGCTTCATTGATGGTAATTAATCAATTTGTTTGCCAAAGAAAACTTTTCATATATTACACTTGAAACTTATTGGTAAATAAATGGTTCACTGGAAACTGATTTGTTTAACACCAATTTAACATGCCAAGTTTTTATTTTAGCTCCTCTTGATAAGAATATGTAGTTTCCAATAAATCTTTCAGGAATATCTAAAGGACCGAAGCAAAGTCCAACAGTTGGTTCAATTGTTTGATCCTGTTGTTAGAGCATTTGATGGGATTGTCGGAGAACGTGTATCAATGAGGGTTAGATGTGTTTAATTGATTGCCCTTATTCTATTCTATTTGACCTTTTGTAATTTTGAATGGAGTGAAATCTGCTTACTGTTTCCTACTATGTCCAATCCTATTCGACATTGAATTTTTTTTCCGGCAGGTTGATTTAGAGTGCATAGGTGGACGCAATACAGTTGGTATATTTACTCACAGGAGACTCTCTGTGTAATTCCTTTTGTCTCCTTGTTGGATCTCTTCTCCAATGGAGCAATGCATGAAAATTCCTTCAAAATGCATTATGTTTTATGCCTCTAGCTGATTCTTGTGTAAATGGTTGAATTTTGCATATCTTTTAGATCCGTGGGTACCGCTATAGCTGCTTTTGTCCTTGCAGTTCTCGAGGGAGCCACACAGCCCGGGGTTTGGTTTCCAGAAGAGGTAATGTACTATGTCATGATGATTTATGGTAAAAATTGTCACAGGGGAGTTTACCTTTTAAACTTCACGAGCTTTCTTCTAATTTTTTGTACAGCCTGAAGGAATAGCAGTTGAGGCAAGGGAAACTCTTCTCGGACGTGCTTCCCAAGGAACAATAAACTTTGTAATGAACAAGTAATGATTCTCATCCAGAAGTTGAACTCTGTTTCTTTTCTGATTCTATATTATTTTTTGTTGGTTGTAATGGTTGATTTTTCCTCTCTCAATAGACCACCATGGATGGTGGAAACAGAACCAAAAGAGATTGGATTAGGAATCTACGTATGAGAATGCAGAAAAGGCAGCTGAACTATCGTTCAACCTTCATCTTCAGACTTGCTTGCAAGGTACGGATGTCTAAGTGTCGTTTGTTATCTAGTTTATCAACAATTGTTCATTTGTTTTTAAGTGTATTATTATGATTCAACTAATATACCAAATCTTATGCATTCTCTCAGGTTTTAGAAGCTCAGAATTTTTAGATACAATATATGACTTTGGAATGTTGAAATTATTGGACCAAGTACCATCTTGGAGAAATCCTTATTTTTTGTTCTTTTGAGGAAATATATCAAATTACATTACACATTTACACCTTTGATTATCATATGTTTGTATATTAGTAAAGATTAATGTTAGATACAAATTTTATACCTTAACTAATGTGGCAGATGATAATGACATTTATTAATATGTACAATCAAATTACACCTTAGTAATAAAATAAAAATTTTAATAACTATATCACACATGACTGTTATTGATAAAGGTTCCAACAATTGGTTTATAAAATGTGTATTTTAAACTTATAAAAAAGTACATAAATTTGTATGTACCAGTTGTTATGGTTTAAATAATCATTAGGAGTTTAGCATAAGTAGACACATTCCTTCCCAATTGAAAGGGGTTTGAATCCTTATAACATAGATTTTTCTTATTAATCATATCCAGGTAGCTTGTTGGGTAGAAATTGTTTATTGTTGACGTAGCATCAATAATATTGTGAATTTGTAGTATTCTCGTTATTCATATTTATTTGGAAACAAGGAGAAAACAAAGTAGGATAACACCATATTATTACTAAGCAGCAACACCCATTAATCTTTTCATCTATTTATTCGGAAACAGTAAAAAATTCAACAGTTATTCGTTCAAACTATGAAATGAAGATATAGCAATAATCAATAAAAAAAAATGACGTAATAATAAAACAACGATAATGTTATTACTCTTTTACTTACACTAATATTGAGATATTAAGTTAGGAGGTTCCATTTAGTATCATTCTGTTTTTGTTTTTCAAATGGAAAAACCTATAATAGTTTGTCATTGTTATCGAATTCAGGAGAGAGGGGGTAGGTAGGTATATAACTTGAAAATGGAAGAGCACAAAATATAAGGTAAAACAACAGGAGGCTTTCATTCAAAATTCCATTAGTGTCAAAACCAAAGAAAACACACTGCACAAACAAATAACAAATTTTCACCAGGATAATTGTACAATGAAAGAAACTATATTGACTTAATGAACAACAAATTAAAACAATCCTCCACAAAACTTATATAATCAAAATCAAAATAAATATCACCTACTAGTTATAGCTTTTCGCAATCCAGTAGCTAGGTATACTTCGAGCATACATATGATAAAATCACCGATGCCCTCAGGTTTCTCGGTTGCATTATGGCCTCATCACATCTCTATAAATTACACTTAATTTACATAAATTTCAAACAGTTAGACATCCCCTCTATTGCAGAATCTTCTAATTCAGCCTGTCTCTTTAATTTTTTACCTTCTTTTTCTTTAAAAAATGTCGTTAGTAAGCTACAATTCCTTTCTTAGGACTTGGGCAATCCTTAGAATTTTCACAAACAAAACTTTTTGGTTAGAGAAAGTCTCTTTACAAGAACTAACCACAATTATCAGTCGGGCTTACAACAATCCGGTACCTCCATTGGCACTAGCTCTTTGATGGCAGCATAATTCATTCCCCACAAGCAGTATCTGCTGTTTGAGGCCGTATGCACTCTGCAGCTAATTGAATGAATTCCTGATTTTGTTTATAGCTCAATCATCAAATATGAGATTCTAATCTACCATACTGTGACAAAGTTGTCACGAGTATCTTTTTGATAGAGTCTCTTCTGAACATCTACTGGCTGATTTACAATATGACCTCCAAACTTCTCTCCACTGTTGCCTATTGCTGCTGCTTTCAAATGGATAGTTTTGAGAGTCTACGTGTGTTCTGGATGCGTTGCTTCCATTTTGTTTTTATTTGGGCATTCCTTGCTTCTTCCTCAAGATCGTGCCATGATCACTGAAAAAAGATAAAACATACCTTACTACGCCAATACTATTCTTGCACAAAAAGGAATAATAAAAGAATAATCAACAAATTCTACAGTATGTAGTTGAACAGCTTCAGAGACAGGAACAAATAAAATCGCATAGCATTAATTAAGAGCTAGGAAGTAAATCATTGCAAGTAAATAAGGGCATGACAGTTCATAAAATGAATAGGCAGCATGGACTAGATAGCATAGAGAATGGCAGGTGATGAAAGGTATTCGGGTTGCTATGTAGCATAACGCTTGTGGAAGCAACCAATAAAGATACTAGATTTTAAATGAAATCAATAATTTCCGAGAAATGGCTGGAAGGGCTAAAAGTTTAAGCTTAAAATTTAACAATTCACAAACATAACGAACAAAAATCATGAGTTATTATAATTTTAATCAATACAATGGGCAATTTGAATGCTTTGATACTATGTGCAGTTATCACATGACACAAAATTATAGTCAGAGGCAATGGCTTAACTATCATTTTTATGCCCTAACAAAGGACTACACGTTGGTTCAAGTTCACATTGACATTGTGAGAAGCTAATTTTTATTAGATATGGTTGAGATCCCAAAAGTCTAATTAAGGGCTCAAAAATAGCGTTTATACACTGAAAATGTATACACGTGAAGTCTTTTAGGTTCTCTAAGCTTCAACTTCATTTTGAAATCAAGATAGGTTAATATTAATAATCATTGAAAGATAAATTGCAAAAATGGGTCAATACCAATCAAAAAAGGAATAGCCACATCCAAAATTTTCTTATAAATAACACTGCTCTGCTAAGGCTGCACAGAACAACTAGCAAACTACTGCAAGACAATTCAAGGTTCCGAGCCCGATTAAGTATTCAGTCAACCACAGTTTGCTAGCAGGATCTATCAGTTCTAACAGAAGATTTGGAAAGAACAATAAAAAGAGATGGTAACAGAATGTACAAGCTTACAAAGTTTGTCAGATAAGAAAATAATGTATAACAAGACGAGTGTCAGAATATTTTAAGACCTTGGTAGGATCTCAAAGTATAGCATATGCTTTGCCGATCATATTAAAACGTCTGTCAGCATCTTTGTGGACTTCTTCTCCAATCTCCTTCCAAAGCCCATCATCTCCATTATCACTTCTAACCAAGGATTGGATACAACAACAATGGAAGTTTTAGATGTTGAATATGAGACAAGCAAAGCACATAACACAAAAAACCTTGTCAGGATGATTTCGAAGTGCAGCTTTCCAATAAGCCTCCTTGATGTCTGGTGCTGAAACAGATGGTTTAATTCCTCTGCCACATTATGCAAAAAACAAGTGATCTTAAACCTCAAGATTAAAATAGAGTAGTTGTCACCAATTATAAACTTCACCAACCACAGCATATTCATTAAAATTCAAAAGGAAACCGACATTATGTTACATATAAATTTTAAAAACATAATAATTTATCACTTGTATTTTAGTAGCAACTGGATAAAACCCTACAGAGACAGCATAGGAAACAAATGAAGGCTGAGCGGTGCCAATGCATCCCTCTCCTTGCTAAAATACCTACCTCTCATCTTTTGGCTATAATATAATTTTATTCAAACACCAAAATTTTAAAAACTTAACCCTATATAACACAAACAGATTCAAGAGCCTGTACAATACTGATCAGGGGCTCAGACTACAATTAAGTGTGCCACAAAATTTTAGGAAGACTTGGGAAGACAAGTGGTACCACAGCAAGTAAAATGGGATAACTGATAAGCATGATGATGTTAAGCATGAAACCAGAGTATCCATTAGTTATGTCGCATCTCCCAAAGATCTGCAGAATCAAGATGCTCTGATAGATGCTTATATTGAAGTTTCTTTGAATGGTAACTTTCAAAAGGAACATGAGAAAAGAAATATAAAGTCTTCTAAGTAGAATTGAAATATTGATTCTACATAGAAATTTCTCCTCTAGACCATTAAATTACCAAAAATGTGGAAAATAATTAACAAGAATGCACTGAACAAAGAGAGAATAATAAAAGATACTTCCAAGACCAGGAAACTATGATTTGTGCAACGGGGAACAAGCTCAGGGCTGTTAAATGTACAAGAAGAACGGTCCTCCAAAGCAACAGTTATTATTAATTAACCTGTTGGCACAGTTGGCACATACATAATCTGAGGATTCACCGGGAGGCTGGGTGCAGGTATCTCAGATATCTCAAGAAAATAGTTGGAATCGGAATTTTTTTAAAAAATGGTAACATGTTGGATGTTGTGAGCTTATCCGATGCTCAATGGGCGTGATTATAAAGCTGGGAAGAGACTTGGTGAAATAATAACAAAATGTTGAATCCAAGTCTAATGCAGAGCTAGAATATTGTACTGTGGTTCATACATCTTTCAAACTTATGAGGCTAAAAAATCTAGAAATGAACTTTGTGACAAACTAGAGCATCATTCCTGTTACTTGATAGATCATAAGTTAACTCCTACAAAAGCTGTTTGAAAAAGCAATAAACTGTTGTACAGTGCCCTTCCTTTTACTTGTGCAAACGGGAATTGCATAAGTTAAGCAACTTAATGTTTTGAAAATTTATTCTCAAACCTCAGAAAGTGCACATCACTAAGCATTTAATACACACTATAAAACCTTCGTGTGACTTTCCTGGATAACTTTCATTCAAAGAAAAAGGAAAACAGAAAAAGGAAAAACTTACAGAATGAGGTACATATCCAAGGGGATATCCTTCCTGGCTTCTTCCTCTATTGTAGTAAGCCGCATATGAGATTTTCTGAGATCGCTTGCCAAGCTAATCGGTCTGTCTGATGCTCCAGACTGATTACTCTTCTCTTCTTGCTTAGTGAGAAGAGCTATAAGTCTCTGAAGATCATTAGCTGCTTGTCCATAATCCCTAATCATCTCATATAAAGTAGCTCTTCTAGAAATTGCCTGTAGTGTTAAACAGATAATACATATTAGCTAATAGGATTTTGAAGGGAAAACAATCATAATTTTTTCCAAAAAGAACACTATCTAAAAAGAATAATTTGACCAAAACCTACAAACAAAGAGATGCACAGATCAAAATCAAAGAAATAAAAGAAGTAGGTTGTTGGTGAAAGGTGCCAACGATCACAATTAACCTTGAAGCATATGATATACTTTGAACATAAAGTACAAATTCAGCCTAGCAAATGCTAAAAGCAGGGAAGGATTAGAACCCCAAATAAATCATGTTAAATCCAGATCAATTGAAAAGTTTACTCATACACGTACTCAATTTCGAATCAAATCCACCAGCCACAAACAAATTTAGAAACCAGTAACAGTTAAAATTATGCAAGCATATAGAGAGAGCTTTCCAGAAAAATAAAAGAAAAAAAAAACGATGCTGCCTTCCTCTTGACAGAAAAAAGAGAGGAAATATGTAGAACCAAAATTCTGAAACACATTCCAGATATGCATATTTAGGAAATAAGAGGTTTAACAAAAGGAAGACAAAAGAAAAATAAAATAAAAGCAATAACGGAGGGCAAAAATCAAAGCTTGTAAGGAGTTCAAGTCAATTAATACAATGCAGACCAGATTAGATACCACAGATCTGTGTTTGAGAATATACATCGCTAGACTACCTATATTTGCAACCATTTTTGACTTCCCAACTTTCTTGCATCATGATTGTGTCATGATATCTATAAGGAAGATTCGCATTTAGCACTATCCACAATCATTTATTACGCATCTCAAACTAGAAATTAGCCCATCACCACTAGAAATATTATCCACCTAAGAAGTACTAACTTCTTAAAAGGTACAT
>JAWDEX010000007.1:1629132-1650071 GCA_035221805.1 Trichilia hirta | reverse complement strand
AATCGTCCTAAATGCTTTGTGTTTTACGTTACTTGCTAATTCTTGGATAAATGGTGGAATTTTGTATTCCTTGTAGATGTGTGGGAACTGCTACAGAGCAATGTATCCCTTTGCAGTCCTCGAGGGAGCCAGCCACACAGCCTGAGGTATGGTTTCCAGAGGAGGTATGCACAATGGGAGGATGATTTGTAGTCAGATTATGACATTTCCTCTAATTTTTTGTACAGCCTTAAGAAATTGCAGCTGAGATAAGGGAAGTTCTTCTTGAACGTGTTTCCCAGGGAACAATAAACTTTGTAGTGAACAAGGAATGATTCTTATCCGGAAAACTCTGTTATTTTCTCAATTCTATTTTTCTTTTTGGTTTATTGTAATGGTTGATTGTTCTTCTCTCAATAGACTACCATGGATGGTGAAAACAGAACCCAAAGAGATTAGATTGGAAATATACATATGAAATGCAGAGAAAGAAGCTAAACTATCGTTCAATTTTCATCTCCAGCTTTGCTTACAAGGTACAGATGTTCAAGCATTGTTTGCAACCTAGTTATCAACAATTATCAATGTATTTTAAGTGTGTCATTATGATTCAACTAATATACCATGTTTTACGTATTCTCTCAGGTTTTAGAAGCCACAGAATTTTTAGATACACCATACCACTTGGAATGTTGAAATTGTTTGACCAAGTACTATCTTGGAGAAATCCTTATTTTTTATTCTTTTGAGAAAATATATCAAGTTACATTACACATTTACACCTTTAATAATCATATGTTTTTCTTTATATTAGAAAAGAGTAATGCTAGACAAAAGAAATTAAGATACAAAATTTATACCGTCATTGATAGATACAATAAAATTATATCTTAGTAGTAAAATAATAACGTTAATAATTACATGACACATGAAAATTTATATTTCAAAATCTATAAAAAGGGCATAAAAATTTATGTTTGCATTGTTATAATTTGAATAATCTCAAATGATAGTATTCATTCAAACTATGAAAATAAAGAAATAATCAACAAAAAAATTGACATTAGTAAAACAATAACGCTGTTACTCTTCTATTTATACTAATATTGAGATATAAATAGGGAGGTTTAGTATTATTTCGTAATTTCCATATGTTTATTCCATTTTCGTTTTTCAAATCGAAAAATCTACAATAATTTGTGACCATATTATCGTATTTATGATCGTATGCCCCCGATACCAACTTGAAAATGGAACAGCAGAAAATATAATGTAAAACAACAGGAGGCTCTTCATTCAAAATTCCATTCGTAGTTAAAGTCAAAGAAAATACAGCACAAACAAACAACAAAATTTCCACTCGGGCAGTAGCACAATGAAAGAAGCTATATTGACTTAATGAACAAGAAATTAAATCAATCCTCCTCAAAACGGGCATAATCAAAAACCAAAAACAGTATCACCTACTAGATATGGCTTTTTGCAATCTATTGAGATCCCACCACCCTTAGCTCAGTGTACTTCGTGTCAACGTAAGATAAAATTGCTGATGCCACCAAATTTCTTGGTTGCATTGTGGCATTTCATCACATCTGCATAGACTATCCTTCAATTTACACATTTCAAACAGTTAAACATTCCCCTGTATCCCAGAATCTTGTAATTAAGCTTGTCTCTTTCAAGTTTTTTTATTTTCTTTTTTTCCTTCTGTTCAATAAAAAATCTTGTTAGTGAGCTCCAAATCCTTTCGTAAGACTCGGGCAATCTTTAGAATTTTCAAAAACAAAACTTTTTGGTTAGAAAAAATCACTTTAGAAGAACTAACCTCAATTATCAGCCAGACTCGCAACAATCTGGTACCTCCATTGGCACTAGCACTTCGATGGTAGCATAAATCATTTCCCACCAGTGGCATCTGCTGTTTGAGGCTGTATGCAGAGTGCAGCTAATTGAATGAATTACTCATTTTGTTTATAGCTCAATCAGCAAACATGACATTCTTATCTTGCATACTTTGACAAAGTTGTCATGAATATCTGTTTGATTGAGCCTCTTCCGGCCGTCTACTGGTCGAGTTACCATATGACCTCCACTGTTGCCTATTGCTGCTTCTTTCGAATGGATAGTTTTCAGTGTCCATGTGTGTTCTGGATGTGTTGCTTTCATTTCGTTTCTTTTGGGCATTCCTCATTTGTTCCTCAAGATCATACCTGGACCGCTGAAAAAATAAAACATATTTTACTATATCAATACTATTCTTGCACAAAAAGGAGTAACAAAAGAATAATCAACAAATCATACAGTTTGCAGTTGAACAGCTTCAGTGACTGGAATAAAAACAAATAAAATTGCATAGCATTAATCAAGAGCCAAGAAGGCAATCTTTGCAAGTAAATAAGGGCATGCAAGCTCATAAAATGGATGGGCAGCATAGAGAACAGCAGGTGATTAAAGTATTCAGGTTACTATGTAGCATAACACTTGAGGAAGTAAGCAATAATGATATTTAAATTTTATTTGAAATCAACAATTTACAAGAAAAGGTTGGTAAGGTCTAAAAGTTTAAGCTTAAAATTCAACAATACAAAAAAATTAAAAAAAGGAAAAAGAAAAAGGAAAATCATTACTTATTATAATCTTAATCAATACAATGGCAATTTGGATGCCTTTGATACTATGTCCAGTTATCACATAAGCCACAAAATTATAGTCACAGGCAAGGGCCTAATGATCATTTCATGCTCTAACAAAGGAGTACACGTGGCTTCAAGTTCACATTGACATTGTGAGAAGCTAATTTCAATTAGATATAGTTGAGGTCCCAAAAGTCTGATTAAGGGGTCAAAAATAGCATTTATACACTGAAAATGTATACAGATAGAGCCTTTTAGGTTCTTGGTTTTCTAGGCTTCAATTTCTCTTTGACATCAAGAGAAACTAATATTAATGATCATTGAAAGATAAATTGCAAAAATGGGTCAACACCAACCAAAAAAGGCACAGCCACATCCAAAATTTTTGAATAAATAACGCTGATCTGCTGAGGCTTAACGGAACAACTGGCACACACTACTGCAAGACAATTCAGGCTACACAAGTTTCGGTGCAGTATACTGAACACCAACCCAATCTCAATGAACTATTAAGTCTATTCAACAGCCATGCAAAACTTCATCAAACTGAAACAACTGAGAATCAGGATCCACCATGCCGCAATGGGGGAAGTTTAGGAAAGATGGGGAGACCCTCTTGAATGAATCACTAGATTCACCAGTTCCTAGCTGTTACAGTAGGAACACCTATGGGCCCATCTTTTTAATATAGGTCAACACCAGCCAAGAGAGAGGATTCGCCACCCTCCCCTCTGTCAAGGGAAGGCACTGGCATCCCGAAGAGCTGAGCCTTGACTTTCTGTTGTATTAGTAAAGCGTGCCTTTATAACTTTTTTGACATCCATAGTTAGTCTACCCCAATGTTTCATGGAGGCTGAGGCAGGGGAAGAATACTATTTATTTTAAAGTTCAGATTCTGGCTGCCCTCTTATTCTTAGGGCCTCTCTCATCTTCAATCTTGTCAGGTTCTTAAGAAAGGACAGGAAATTGCCTGTCCTCTACAGGCTATTTTAGGTCTTTTAGGAGTGATTTAGAGCGGAGAAGATCCCAACAACGGCTATTTGAAACCCTGAGCAAGTAGTCAGTCAAACGCCCATTGCTAGCAGGAACTATCAGTTCTAACAGATGATTTGGGAAGAGCAATAAAAAGAGAAGGTAACAGGATGCACATGCCTAGAGAGTTTGTCAGATACGCAAATAATGTATAAGGAGAGTGTTAGAATATTTTTAAGACCTTGGTAGGATCTGAAAGTACAGTATATGCCTCCCCGATCATTTTAAAAAGTCTGTCAGCATCTTTGTAGACTTCTTCTCCAATCTCCTTCCAAAGCCCATCATCTCCATTATCCCTTCTAACCAAGGATTGACCAGCCTACATCAACAATGGATATTTTAGACAGTGAATATGGGTACACATGCAAGCAAAGCATATAATATAAAAAACCTTGTCAGGATGATGTCGAAGTGCAGCTTTCCGATAAGCCTTCTTGATGTCTGGTGCTGAAACAGACGGTTCAATTCCTCTGCCACATTATGCAAAATACAAGTGATCTTAAATCTCAAGATTACAATACCGTAGTTGCCACCAGTTGTAAACTTCAACAACCACAGCATATTTTAAAATTCAATAGGAAACTGACAGTATGTTGCATATAAATTTAATAGCATAATAATTTATAACTTGTCTTTTAGTAAAACCTGGATAAAACCCTAAGAGACAACGTTGGAAACAAATGAAGGCTGAGTGGTGCCAAATCCATCCCTCTCCTTGCCAAAATACCTACCTCTCATCTCCATAATATAATTTTATTCAAACATCAAAATTTTGAAACTGTAATGCCATATAATGGAGACAGATTCAAGAGCCTGTACAATACTGAGAAGGGGCTCAGACTGTGATAAAGCGTGCAACAAAATTTTAGGAAGACTTGGGAAGACACGTTGCATCACAGCAAGTGGGAGGTAATAACTGATAAGCATAATGATGTTAAGCATGAAACCAGAGTCTCCATTAATTATTTTGCATCTCCCAAAGATCTGCAGAACCAAGATGCTCTGATAGATGCTTATATTGAAGTTTCTTGGAATGGTGACTTTCAAAAGGAATACAAGGAAAGAAACATAAAGTCTTCTAAATAGAATTAAAAGATTGATATTAAATAGAAACTTCTCATCTAGACTATTAAATCACCAAAAATGGGAAAAGTAATTAACAAGAATACACTGAACAAAGAGAGAATAACAAATTCTGCAAAATGGGAAAATGTTCAGTGCTGTTACGTGTATAACAAGAATGATCCTTCAAAGCAGACAGTGATTATTAAATAACATTGTTCACGCAGTTGGATATGCATAATCCAAGGAGTTATTGGGAGCCTGGGTGCAGGAATTTCAGATATCTCATGAAAACAGTTGGAATCGGAATTCTATTTAAAAATGATATCATGACGGATGTTGTGAGCTTATCTGATGCTCAATGGGCTGATTCTATTTAAAAATGATAAATCTTTCAAACTTATGAGGCCAAAAATCTAGAATTGAAACTATGTGACAAAATAAAGCGTCATTCCTGTTACCTGATAGATCATAAGTTAAAATATATAACAGTTGTTTGAAATGGCAAGACACTGTTGTACAGTTCCCTTGTGCAAAATGGGAATTAAATAAGTTAAGCAACTTTGTCATGTTTCAAAAATTTAGTCTCATACGACAGAAAGTGCACATCACTAAGCATTTAACACACTACAAAACCTTCGTGCATCAGACTTTCCAGATAACTTTCATTCAAAGGAAAAAGGAAAACGGAAAAACTTACAGAATAAGGTACACATCCACGGGGATATCCTTCTTGGCTTCTTCCTCTATTGCAGTAAGCCGCATACGAGATTGTCTGAGATTGCTTACCAAGTTACTTGCTCTATCTGATGCTCCAGACTGATTATCCTTATCTACTTGCTTAGTGAAAAGGGCTATAAGTCTCTGAAGATCATTAGTTGCTTGTCCGTAATCCCTTATCATCTCGTATAAAGTGGCCCTTCTAGAAATTGCCTGTGGTGTTAAACAGATCATACATATTAGCTAATAGGATTTTAAAGGCAAAACGAACATAATTTTGCCTGAAAACATCACTATCTAGAAAGAATAATTTTGACCAAAACCGACAAACAAGCAGATAGACAGATCGAAATCGAAGAAATTAAATAAGTAGATTGTTGGTGAAAGATGCTATTGATCACACTTAACATTAAAGCAAATGATATACTTTGAACGCCTTATAAATTCATGCTATCAAATGCTCAAAAGCAAGGAAGAATTAGAACCCAAAATAAATTGCCTTAAATCCAGGTCAATTGAAAAGTTTACTCATACCTATTCTCACTTGCAAATTGAATCCACCAACCATTTCAACATTATCTCGAATCGAGAAACAATTCAACACCAATAGCAGTTAAAATTAAGCAAGCAGATAGAGAGAGTTTCCATAAAAATAAACAAAAAAAAGATGCTGCCTTTCTCTTGACAGCCAAAGAGAGGACATATGTAAAAATAAATTTCTGAAGCAAGTTCCAGATTTGCAGCTTTAGGAAATAAGAGGTTTAAAAAAAGGAATACAAAAGAAAAATAAAATAAATGGAATAACAGAACAAAAATCAAAGCTTGTAACGAGTTCAATCAATCAATAAAATACAGAACAGATTCAATACAGCAGATCTGCATTTGAGAATATGCATTACTAGACTTCCTATATTCGCAACCATTTTTGACTTCCCAATTTTCTAGTATCATGATACTGTCACAATATCTATGGTGAAGATTCACATTTAGCACTAGCCACAATCATTTTATTACTCATCTCAAACTACAAATTAGCCCATCAGCACTAATAATATGATCCACCTAAGAAGTACAAACTGCTCGGAAGGTACATTTTAGTTTGATACTTAATTAATGGGATTACTTTGCCGTCAAGCAAGAACAGTCTCCCAGGAAGCACTCCTTCCCCGAAGTACTCATTCCAACTTTTATCACATAAACGGGGGCCAGCAGATTCAAAACCAATGAAAAACTTCAAGGGCAAAGTTCAATTTTCTCAGAGAACCAAAGATGCCCAACAAATTTTCTCCGCAAAATCATTGTAAGAGTTGTAAAGAATTAGTTCAGAAAAAAACAAACAAACCTTGAGATAATTTCTATCCAGAGCAATAGCCAGGTTGCAATCAGCAATAGCATCAGTTATATGACCCAATGCTTTGTATGCAGCAGCACGGTTACAGAAACAAATAGCTGCAAAAGGACGCCACTCCACGGGGCATGATAAAGCAGCAGTGTAATGTTCAACAGCTTCAGAATATCTTCCTGCTTGGAATGATTCATTCCCCGCAACCTATCATAAAATTAAAGAACAAAATGAATTTATACTAAAAAACAGAAATCTTCAGAAGCAACATAAATCATTTCATCCCTTACACTGCTAGGATGGAAAATTGAACAAATAAAGCACCAAAAAAAATAAGAGATAAGAGAATCAAAGCACAGAAAAAGAATACCTTGTGGCCTACGAGCTCACGAACAGTGCCAGCTAAGGGTAAAAATGATTCCAGTATCTTTCCTCCAATCCTGGAAAAAACAAACAAACCAGCAGTAAGATTATCATGGTGACACAATTAAAAAAGAAAGAAATGATATTCAAACAAGAATTATGAATTACCTCAGTTCTTGGTTCTCAAGTGAAGCAATGGCCTCCTCCAGCCTTCCCTGATTAACATAGGATTTGAAAATTAAACGACACCGCCAAAGCCTAAAGGAAACATCCTTTGCAGATGCAGAACCATCTAACTCTGTTAACTGCCCACTGGCATCCAACGAAGGAGAATTCTTTTCGGCAGAATTAAAGGTCTGCTCACACAGCTGAATTACCTCTTCATACTTTCGTAGCTGTTAGATTAAGGAATAGTTAACTCAATTCTGATACTATTTTGCTGCAATAGTAAATGCTTATAGGTAAAGACTCTACACCAAAAACAATTTCTGGTATACAACAGAAGCAAAATTTCACATCAAAATAATGTAAAAAGCAAACACAGACCAAGAGAAGAGCCTCCGCTTTCATTTCGATTAACTTTTCCGAGTATGAACTTATCAACAAAGCCTCATCAATTACTCCCAAAGCATTCTCAGCATCATTGGACGTTTTATTCTGTACAGAGAGTTGCATGCATTGAAACACTTTCTGCCAAACAGGAAAAACACTAAATAAGTTACAATGTCATCAGATACACTGTAAACTTCCTCTCTGTAGAGAAAAAGATAGGAAATGGTATCAGTAAAATTTTAGCATATTTTATTGTGGATGTGAGAATCAAGCAAAATATGAATACCATTTCTACATTTGTAATCATATACTTCAACACACAATGCTAGGACAATGTTACACCTACCGAAGATAACCACAGCAATTGAACAGCTAGAAACCGTGTGGATTTCAACAGAAAGAGAAGTTTCTGGTAGCCATGGTAGCTGGACTCCTAAAACAGCTAATTGTGAAGAATGAACAAGCTATTTGTAGGGAAAGGAAAATAAAAATAACAGATGACTCTATGAGATCAACCACCAAGTGATTAGTAGAGTGTCACTTAAAAAATGAAATATTTTCTTGTCTTCCACATCACCCAACAAATGGCATAAGATCCAAAGCCTTGTATGCATTGCCTGTCATGCTATGGGAGCTGACCATGGCCAAGTCATTACGTTAACTGCAAGCAGGGGGTGCTGAAGGCAGGGCTAGTGACAGGAGTGGAGTGGCAACAAGATGGATGTTTTCCAAAATATCTACTTTTGCCCCCTAAGCTGCTTGAGGGGAGATTTGATTTACTCTTGACAACAAAAAGAGAAACACAAAGAATCATCCAAGAGAGTTAATAATGCTGCTCAAACAATAAGGTTTGTAGATCAGAATGTATCAATAAAATAAAGCAACCTTGGCAGATCATACAGTAGCTCATTAGTTTAAATGTAATTATAAGAATTTTAACAGAGTTCCAAACTAGCTCTAGAAACAACAACGCACCTAACTCTTGGAGGACAATCAGCCAAGCAGGCCTAGGCCTGTATTAAAGAGTGACATAATGGCAATAACAATAACAAAGCTTCTAAACCAGCCAACACTTCAAAAAAACTTTGTTACAAAGCAAATGCAAAGATTTAATTCATACGGTCAATAAAATACTATTACTACAGAAGTTAAATATAATGTAAGGATTGTAAGCTGACTAAATAGGAAGAATATCAAATTTAGTACCTGTGCCTTTTGAAGGCCATCAGAGGCCTCTACTACAATTTTCCGGTCCACACAGATACCACTTCCTGGCTGTAAACACTTTCTGAAATACTTTGATGCATCTTCAACTTCTCCAAGGGCAAGGTAACAACTTTTAGAAGGAAAAGAAATACATAAATAAGGAGATATGACATTTGACAAAGATCAAACACAATACAAAATGGGATATGCCCAATGCAGTAGCTCAACAAAAATAAAGCACGGTTACACTGATAAATGTACAACAAACAGTGAAATGAAACAATTCACCAAGAGCTAGATAAGCTCATTGCAATAAAGAAAAATTAGAAACTACAAAGCTCCCATATGTTTTATTTACAAAAGAGCACATTTGAACATTTAGCAGCACAAAATGCCTTAGCAACTCATTTAAGCCCAAACAAAGAATTAAAGGCAATAAAATATTAAAGTAATACCAAGGTTAGCTACAACATAGTCTAGTGCAGCAGAAACGTTTCAGTATCACTTCAATTATTATTACACAATTAAACAAATACGAGGTTATTTCAAAGTGCACTTCAAATGAGGAATCAGAAATATATGGGAGAGCCTTACTTTGCAGCTCTAACTTGCACTCTGAGAAAATTTGGATCGAGGGCAATAGCTAACATACAGTCTGCTAGTGCATCTCTCATTTTTCTGAGAGACATGAGTGCTGCCGCGCGGTTGCTATAACACAGCATCAATGCCCTGAGACAACTTCGAGACGTCTCACTTTTAGATATGCAGTTTATCCCTTGTGTGTAACAATCCTCAGCTTTGGACAAGTTCCCATCAGCATAGGCTTGGTTTCCCCTAATATATATCGTTTCAAAAACAAAATGAACTTTAAGCAAGCAGATGGGATGATTATATTTTACAGTCATCAAATCAAAGTAATAGACTAAAATTTACTATGAGGTAACATGAATCAGAAAAAAGAAAAAAATATAATGTGAGCTTCAGAAGAAGATAAGAAACTAATTGGAATAAAGAAAAACCTCAATCGCCACTTCTCACATGCTTCCTGAGCTGCAATAGTTGCAGCAGAAGTCAAATTAGCCTCTTGCTTGATTTCCTGTCCCATATCCACCTGAGAATTATGTTTGACTTTAAATAGAGGAGAAGCTTGATCTCCTTTCTCACCTTGCAGAGAAGACAAAAGTGGTGCAGCTCCAGAGAATGAAGAAAATTGAACAGAGGAGGATGCAAGCGGAACTTTCACATGTGGGGTGTTATTAAAGGATTCATAACCAATTTTAACCAAATTTTTGTTTTTATGGTGGCGTTTTGATGTTGCTAAGTGGCCATGACCAGCGGAAGAGGCAGCAAAGGTGAAGTTAGGCCCGTCTATTTCTTCTGAATGCGAAGTGAAACTGAATTGCATCCTGCCGTCACTATCTTGCCTCTGAATGCTTGCACTTGAACTTGCTTCGGTTTCAGCAGAATTAATAGAGTTATCAATGTTAAAATCAATCTCCTCATTTGCGGATTTAAAACTTTTAGTTTCAGTCCCAGAAACAGACTCTTCTGGAGGACCATCAAAGCCAACGCCTCTATTGAAGTGTTCCTCTTTTGTGTCCC
Source organism: Trichilia hirta (assembly GCA_035221805.1). Taxonomy (NCBI): domain Eukaryota; kingdom Viridiplantae; phylum Streptophyta; class Magnoliopsida; order Sapindales; family Meliaceae; genus Trichilia; species Trichilia hirta. The sequence goes on along the minus strand of JAWDEX010000007.1, from coordinate 1,639,580 downwards.
TGCATTCCACATCCCTGTCATTTATATCCATATGCTGTGTTGCGACAACCAAATCTTCATCTATTGCAGCATTTGAAACTGTAGGTTGTGCTTCCATAGATGCATCATTGTCATTAAAACAGAAAGACACATCTGATGCCAAAGATGTTTCTCTTGAACCTCGATTATCAACCAATGTTTCCTGATACGGGGAAATCTCCATTGGTGAATAAGATTCTGATGGCTCTTTGTTCTCCTGGGAACCACTTTCTGTGGAGACAAAATCCTGTCCATGCCACTGCGGGACGGAGATATGCTGCCTCAACTTTCCCTTCCTTTTCTTTACCTTTGTGTCTATGACATATTCTCTCTTTGCACTGAATTCCATCTTCTCATTTGCACTAAATAAATTTGCTTTTGGAGTTTTAAATTCTAGGAAGGGTGTCCCTATAACATCTTGTAGGCTTGTAGAACTAAACTCATTCCTTTTTTCAGGCCTATCAATACCACACACTTTTGATGCATTATCAACTGACTGAAAAAGCAAACCACCAGACGAAAATGAAGACGATGACGAACCACTGTCACTTTGTCTTTCATCATCTCTTGGTTGGTCTACGGGATCTTGACTACCACTAGCATTCGTACCCTGCATTGCTGCCTGAAAAGCGTGTTCTGTGGGAACCAATTTACCTGAACCATAAGACTTCGTACAATCCAAATTTCCAGTTTGTTTATCCTTCACAAAGATTCGAGATGACATTCTTCCCATGTCGGCTTGACCAGCAAAATCACTGGTTATACCTCCAATATTACACTTCTTCCCCATCTCATTTGACAGTAAATTCTCTCTTTCTCCAACAAGATAATGGCTACTACCTATATTGCTACTAAAATAAAAGCCATCCTTCTCATTGCTCCTCACATTGCCATCCTTCTCCTCAGTTAAATTCAAATTCTTCATTCGATCCGGAAGTTCATTTGCCACAAAAGAATCACCACTCTTTTTACTATTACCATGTACAAACTTCTTCATATTCTCCTCCTCTCTATCTTTAACACTTAGTTTCTTCTTCAAGTCATTTTCGAGTTGGGTTTCCACACTGTGAACACCGCCCTTAAAAACAAACTTGCCACTTTCATTTGCAGTTAAGTTAGAATTCTCATTACAATCAATTTTCAACTTTCTCAGATCTTTTTGTAGCTTCAATCCATCAAAACTATCATTACTGCTTCCAAATACAAACCCCCCTTTATTATTTTCATTAAATAACTCATTTTTATTCTCCCCAAACACAAATGCATTAGAACCAAAACCCGATTCATACCGAAACGGTTTGAAACCGGGCCCGTCCCCAGATTCTGAAATCCCGGGAGCTTTCATTTTCTGGGAATCCGATTGCTTTCTAACCTTATTCAGTCTGGCCTTCGAGGATCGACAAGCTGTTGGCGAATTGTAGCCATAATTTACATCATATGCATTTGAATTCAAAACCCCAGAAATTTTATATACCAAATTTGAAGAAGGATTCATTGTTTGCAACGAATAAGACGATGAACTTTTTGATATGCCAAAAGGGAAAGAATGAGAAACCTGTTGGGGTTGGGAGCGCCGTGGTCTATCAACACCGGCAACATGTCACGTCAAAGTGGAAGTCAGTCAGCATATCAGACGGATAAGATTTAATCAAACCTTTAATAACATAGATGATCAAAATAGAAAAATATATGATTGATCTGGTTATTTGCTTCTCTGTGATTTGGAGAGAGAGAGAGAGAAACGCTTCACTGTTTCACGGATTCCTGTTTGAATCCACTAAATATGCTTTCGAAATAAAAACTTTTCCATTATTTTTTTTTTTTCATTTTGGTCGTTAATTTTAAGAGTGATTTTTCTAGAATTATTTGCTTTTACAATTTTTTATTGCATAAATTAAATTAAATATTAATGTAAAATAAAATTTTTATAAGCAAAATATTGAAAAGTAGGGTTGTCAGAAATAGCTACATGCCCAAAAAAAGAAATTCAATTTTAATTTCAATTGTATTCAATATATTTTTTCTTTTAAAATTGTTATATATAAAGGATTTTGTTAAATAAGTTAAGGTTTTTATATTTATTTTTGATATTTAATAGAGTAATAAATAATGAATTTTAATATATTAAAAATTCTAATTTATCAAATATAAAAATTTTAATAAATACTTTAAACACACTTGTTAACAAATTTTATATATAAAAACTATTACAATTTAAAATGCAAATTGACTTGACAACAAATATGATAATTTATTTCTTTTTCTCATAAAATATAAAATATATAATTTTAATATATTATTGTCAAATTAGTTTATATTATTGAGTATAAGTACCTATTTATTTATTAAATTATTAATTATTTGAATAATTAATATAATTTGATATAAAGTCTCAAGGTATTTTATTCATTAAATTTGTGAAATGAGTTGGTCGTAATATTAGAATGTGTTATTTCTTAAAAGAAAATATTTTTTTTGATAGAAAATTTTTAAGTAACTACAGTACTAATAAAATAAATAGGTAAAAAAAGAAGCAAAAATTAATTGTTACAGGAGGAGGGTGTATAAAAGTATGTTATGAATTATTTCATACATAATAATAAAATTATTTTTTAATAATTTAAATTAAAAATATTTTTTTGATCAAGAAAATATATAAAATTATTTTAAATTCACATTTTGTTTCAAATTTTCAATTATATTATATTTTAAACAAGATTTATTGTAATTGTTTACATTGAAAGTTCCAAGTGTCTTGTTTAGAACGATTAATAAGTAATTAATTATATGCCTCCACGTTGGGTTTGAGATCCCTAACATTGCATTCTAAAGATTATATATCATAAAATAAATTTTCTTTTATAAATTTAAATATTTAACTAGAATAATCTATCCTTTTGTAATCTAATAATTAATTAATTAATTAATAGTGTACAAAATTAATATTTAAGTGAAATTAAGTTTATTTGAGTTTATATTTAATTTTTAAGATTAATTTTAAAAGTAAAGAATAAAAAATTCAAATAACTTTGTTTACTTATTTTCAAAACAAATATAAGTTTGGATGCGTGGCAATATTCTTTTTTCAAACCTATAACTAACATATTTTGTAGACTTTAAAAAGAATATTAAGAGATAATATCGGTAAGTACCCTTTATTTTTCTATTATTACAAAATCAAGCAAACAAGAAACCTAATTCTTCAAAATAAACCAAAAACGAACGTCGTGAGACGTGACCTATGCAATACGCAGTACAACGTTTCGTTCATTATCGTCTCTATTCCAGTAACCAGATTATTAATCCTATTCTCCGACAACCATTCCGGTCAATAATCTACTTCTCCGATCAAACAGTTCGCCGTAATCGCAGTCCCAACCCGTTGGCTTTATCTGATCCAACGGCACCTCAAATGTCGTTCTAACTTTCTCTTCTACTTCATCCTCCATTGCAGAAGCCTCGTCTAAGCATTGCAAAAGCTCACATTCATTACATTTAGGGCTCCATTCAATCTTATCAATGTAGATATCCGGACTTGGAAGCGGTATTCTGCATGGAAGACCGTTGATCTTTAACCAGTACCGGAGCTTCGCCTTGTTGAAAGCTTCTTCTCCGGCAGAATCATTCCACAAAACGACGGGGTGTGTGTCGTAGATGTACTTCTTGGCGTTCTCTAATCTCTTCCATGGTAGATAGCCCACTTCCCAGCAGAACCATTTCTCCCACGTCGGAACACTTCGTGGTCGTTTGGAGGCGGCAATCGTCCGTCGAACGTAACATCCGTCGCGATCCACCATTAATTCCCGGAGAGAAATTTTTTTTCTTGTTTTATCTGAAGAGTGAAAACAGAGAGCGAGTTTAAAGTCTGCATGGTTTCAAACTTACGTACGATGTTATTTATAGAGTAGTGTGAATAAGACTCCTTCTTGCATGGTTTTATTGCCTTGTTGGGAATAGGTTTTCCTTATACGATTAGACCTTTTAATTTAAATACTTTTAATTTGTGATCATTTTTAATAAAAAAATTAAATTATAAAATATTTAATGAAAACAAATTAGCAATTGATCTTTTAATTACTAACTTAGGAGTAAATTTTGTTAAATATAACGTGAGTCATTTCTACTAAATAAAATAAAAATTAATTATATATAAATGTTAATAAAATTTTTTAAAGACCAAGCATGTTTTCTATCTTGTATATATTGACTCTACATTTCAAAATTTTCAAATTTGTTAATGAGAAATAAATTAATTCATTATAACTAATGTTCTTGATGACTTCCTTGTATAAGTTGTCTTTTCTTTTAATTTTAAATAAAGAATTTTGATAAACAGAAGCCAATTAAAATTGATAATTTCATTTAGCATATTTCTTTCTATATATATCAAGAAATTGCGTTTATATTTTATTTTTAGTTCATTATGAGCTATAACAATATATATATAAATTCCTTTTTCTCATTGGGAAAGTTAAAGTTTTGAATTTTTGATCAAGAAATAAAAATAATACATAGTAATCCATAGCTAGCCATAAGAAAACAAGAATTAAATAATTAGCACTGAAATAAAAGTTTGACTTATAAGTGAGAGCAACCAGTGGGTTTAAGCTTTTAACTTAAATTTTTGGGTAGGATATATTAAATTAATTTTTAATTTAAAATAACTTTAATTTTAAATCATTAAGTTATATAATAATTTAATGAATGAAATTTTATTTTTCTAATCAGACCAAAGCTTAGAGGAGAAAAATTTAAAAACAACAGATAACAATCACAAAATCATAAAAACAAAAAATAACTGTAAACTTAAGGTTAAATTGTAGAATTTGACAAAAGTTTAGCTAACTACTATGAATTTTATAAATTTCATATGATTTTTTAACATTGTTGACTATATAAGTTCTTTAAACGGTATAATATAATGTCATAATAGTTTTAAACAATATAAGTATATTATGAACGTATTCGAAAATTATAATACGACATATAAATCGATTTTAGCATAATAGAATTAGGGAACAGTGGAATAAATTTTTCTTATTGAAATCATCAGATCAATTACAATAAAAATTCTTGTATTGAATTCATTCCACCATTCCAGTAATATATCCCAACCAAAGACACTTTATTGTTTAGTCGACTTCTCTGTTACACAGTTTGTCGACTTCAGATGTAGAATTGATCTTCGCGTTACGTGAAATGCAAAAATAGAGATTAATCAAATAATTAACAAAGATAAAATACCGGAAAAGTAATTGAAATGAAAAAGGATACTAAATTTACATAAAAATCTTTGCGATGTATACAGAAAAAATGAAAGGAAATTTTATTGTAAGAATAATAAGAAAATTACCTATATATATCTTAGAACATATATTTATAAAAATAAAGAAGTTATAAACTAAACGTACAAAATCAACTGAGTTAATATATATCATATATCTACATATATATTCATCTATATACTAATTCTCAAATGTCAAATATGGGTCACAAACTTGACATTACATTTTTTGATTCAGCATTTCATTATACTCCAGTCTTCATCGGTGGTAACTTCAACTACGCCACAGACTGTTTATGAGAAGCAATAGAAATGTTTGTAAAGTTCTCAAATGTATCTAAAACCTCCATTAGCAATTTTTGCTGGGTATTTTTAAATTTTGATAAAGATTTGTTTCATGCTTGTACTTAAATCTGTTAATAACTTCCTGTTGCAACATGCCCATTGCTTCTGTAGATTAAGTTGTTATATATAGCGACTACCTCCTTTAAAGGAAGAGATGGTAAAACGTAAAAGCAACTCTGAAATTATTTGTGAGAAGCAATAATTAAGTTTGCAAAGCTCTCCGCCGTATCTGAAACTCCATTAGCAATTTTGCTGGGTAATACTTTTATTGTTTGGTAAATATTTGTTTTACACTTGTACTTAAATCTGTTAATAACTTCCTGCTACAACATTCACTTTGTTTCTGCAGATTGAGTTGTTATAGCAACTACCTCCCTTAAAGAAGAGATGGAAGAACACAAAAGTAACTCTAGAAGAAAGGATGCTACATAAAAGCAACGAAAGGGTGTTGCATAGTTGAAATTATGCTGATTGCATTCTCATTTGTTGATGGCATTAATAAAGAGAGATCGACTCTAGAAAGTGTTTGTCATTATTATATGTATGCATTTTTCGTTTGTTAAAATTTTATAATGACTATAAGACTACCTATAACACTGCATATTTTTTTAGATTTGATCGGAATTAGTTATACTCGAAAATAAAGGACAAAAAATGAAAATTTCTGACATTACAGCCCCCATCACCTACATGTCAACTTTAGAAGTATACACCGTTGATCGAAGCATCAGTTCAAGGGCTCCATATTGTCATGTTGAGATATTAACTATGTAGGGTGGAGGAGAGTTGATTTCCCTTGTGTTGTGCAAAAGTAGAGATTAAACAAAAAATAAAAACAAGGATAAAATACTCAAATAATAATTCAAATAATAAGAAGACACCAAATTTACGTAAAAAAACTTTTGTGATATGCAAAAAAATAAATCACAAAAAAAAAAAAGAAGAGAAATTTTAATATAAAAATAATAAAAATTTAGACATTTATCCTTTTAAGTCATATATTTATAGAAATACATAAGTTATGAATCAGGCTCACAAAATCAACTGGATTAATATTTGTCATATACTATATGTATAGCACCCATATGTATACTAATTAATATTGATCAACTAGGTCTCATCTCATACTGCAAATATTAATTAAATTAAGTTTAAATAATACTTGAATTTGACTATTGAAATTGTTTTACTTAGCATATTGTAAAAATCTCGCTAAAATTTTTGCATCATTTCTTCCCTTGCAAAAAAATAATCTTGGAGACTTGATAATGTTTTAGAATATATGTGCAATTAAATTTAAAAGTTGTTATGTTGAATCCTAATTGCATTTAGATTTCGTCCGGACAAAGGTCAAGATTTTCCTAATGAAACAGGATTAGATTTTAAAATATTTAACATCGATTAGTTTTAAAAATTATTAATTAAATAAGTAAAAATAAGTGTCATCAATTAATGTCATCAATTAGGGTATGAAAAATTCAAAATAATGTTAAGTAATATAACTATTTATATTAATTAATAATATTTTTATATAACAGTAGTGTCAAAAATATAAATTTTTTATATAAATTGTATGAAATAAATTTGCCCGACATAATAATATTAATAAATGCATTATATTAATTTATATTTTCATCTATTAATATTATCATATCACCTTAATATGTATATAGTTTGTATTCTTAATATTGCTTTTATATAATATTTTATTTTTTAATGAATTGTTTATTAGTTTTTTTTTTTTTTTTTAAAGTGGGAGAAATTTGCATAATTTTCAAGTTAGTTACGAATTAACGAAATGGAAAATGGAATTAACAACATGAAACTCATCACGCTTACCAAAGTGAAATGAATCCAATCATTGCAAAAGATGGGATGAAGCGAGCGAATCTTCGAGTCCGCTTGACCATTCATGGTGTTCATGCACTTTACCTAGAATCTGCTAAAAAGAGTTAGTTTCACACAAAAATTACATTTGTAATATCCCACATTTTGATATAGAGTATTTTTTTTTTTTTAAATGCATGTTTATAATTTTTATGCAATTTTTATTTTTATAATATAATATATATTAGATATAATTCTAAGTGTCAAATAATCTAATAAAACCATTAGTTATATTTTATTATGAAAAAAAAAAAGACGAGGGTATGATTAGTTAAAATAGATTATAAAGTTAGCTTAAGCGGTTAAATCGATTATTTCTTTTTCAATTTTAGAATAAATATATTCAAAATTTGTCCTATCTTTCATTCATCTTTTTTAAGCTTCTAAAATCTTATAACCTCTTAAAATAAAGAAATCAAGGATTTAATCTTGAAATTTCAAGTTCGAACTCAATTAAAACTCTAAATTGATGTATTAAGTGTAAACTTAAGGTAACTATGCTCACTTTTGAATTTTTATGTTATTTGCTTTTATAGAAAAATGAGCTTAAGCAGTCAAATCGATCATTTCTTTGTTAATTTTAAAGTAAGCATATTCAAAATTTATCCTTATCTTTCATTCATCTTCTCCAAGTTTCAAAAATTTCTAATCTCTACAAATAAAGGAATTAAGGATTCAATCTTAAAGTTTCATGTTCGAATTCAATTGAAACTCAAAGTTAGTAATTATACTCACTTGGAAGCTTCCATATGATTTTTTCTTTTGAAATATGATATTGGGTGGCTTTTATGACAAATAAATAAGAGGATTGACAATTTTTTGGTGGTTGATAAGTTGGAAAGACATGATTAAAGCTTGGTAGGTTCATATTGATAAAATCTGTCTAAAAAAACTCATATGAATAGTATATATATTATGAGCTCTATTTTGAGTTTTATGATTCTAATTAATGCACAGTTTTTTTTTTTTAATAAAACTAGACATATATGCTAGATTATGTATGAAAATTGGCTTTAATCTCACTAGTATGCTACATTTGAACAAGGATGGCAATATGACAGTGATGTTGGGTAGTATATCATTGAAAATAGGTGATATTTTATGTGTAACTTGATATATATTTTTAATTAGCTCATGAATCAGGTACCAGTAGAATATAAACTTGATAAGCTTTTCAATGGTATATCATATGAACAAATTTCATATACAAGGGTTGAGATATAAATGTTACAAAATTACTCACTATTTTGATAAAACTGTTATGTTTTAATTATTATAAATTTTTCGCAAAACCTTCCACCAAATATGAATTAGCTAAGATTTTCGATCAATATATTCGACTATATTTTTTAAATTATTTTTAAAAGTTACATTTATATATATTTTTATATTTTAAATGAAAAATAGATAAGATTTTTTATGTTTTCAAAATCTATATTTACATGTATATATATAAACTCAAAATTTCTAAATATGTTTAGAGTTTTGAAAATATTTTACATGTAAGTATAGACAAGGACGTACGTATACAAGATTGAGGATGTTGTAATACACTTACAAGTGAGTGAAAGCAATTATATATTCTTTATGCTTTAGATATTTTGTTTATATTCATATATGTGTGAATAGAATATGATTATGCTAATAAGATCATTAGAGATGTTTTATGATATAGATTCTTTATGTAGGATATATATATACACTTATAATTAAGTAGTAGTACTTATGAGTTAGTATACGTGCTAGTTCGATATGATTAATTAGTACCTTATGGGTTAAAGTTAGTGTGTATGGTGATATGATAGAATTAGCAGAGCTCTATGAATTAGTTAGAAAATGTATGTTAATATAAAATAAATAAAAAAATATTAAAAGTTAGCTATAAAATATATGTTATTATGGTATGATTAGAATAGTTTTATGAGATGTATGTTATTATGTATGATTTAAAAATGCTTTATAAAATAAGTGTTATATGAATGTTATGACATTGTATGTCTACAAAATTTTTATATGGCTAGGATGCCTTATGAAATGGTTATTTTATATATGTTATGATTGCATGCATGTGCATGTACTGGTGCATCATATACACTAAAAAGAAAGATACTGCAGCGTTGATCTATAGATTCAATTTTATTCCTCTATCCGATCAAGTGCATATCTTTAGGCATGGACGTCCATTTGTCTGGTCAAGTGAATAGACCTAAATATAGACCAGACATAATATGTGCGTATCATATAGATTTGTCTCTCTGTCCGATCAAGTGTGTAGTCCTAGACATAGAGCAAAAATATGATATATGCATGACTTGTATATATACAAATATATGCATGATATATAGATACAAATGGGATAATGTTTATGATAAAAGTATTTAATCTTGTCCTTTTGGATCATTATGATAATGTACAAAATTTATATATTTATAATACATGTATATGTATATGATGATATATATGACTTACTTTTATATATGTCTATTAGTTTAATCATATCAATGTTTTTTATAATAAATTTACTTATATTTTATCTACTCACTAAATCTTTTCAAAGATTTATCTCTCACCACATGACAGTTTTGCAGGTGCTTTGATAAATGTTTGAAAGGCAAAAAATAGAGTAAGATATTAGGTTACAATTACTAGAACTTGGATCTATTCATGCATTGTCGGATTATGATTAAATAACATTGTATGTTATGTACTTTGAGATGTGTAAATGTATAATGTAAATATGGAGATTTGTATTTACATATGTTTCGAGTACGGAATCTCAAATTTTCATTTAAATGAATGACATCAATTATTATATATTATTCCATTAGTTCATAGATCAAGTCATGTAAGAACAAGTATAATTTTCATACAATAAATTATGAGAGTCATGAGCATGTCAATAGAGACATGAGAA